>JAIPRL010000236.1:0-77072 GCA_025469235.1 Pemphigus obesinymphae | reverse complement strand
AACCTTTGTCACCCTGTATATTTGATAGTTCTGAAATAATAGTTTTGATAATCTCTAATGATTGTACTAAAGTCAATTTAGTATCTTCTAAATTTGTGATTGCCTGAATGAGTCCAGAAAAGTTAATTTTTATAAATGTTAAATCATTTTTCACTGTAGGCAAATTGAACATTTTCTTACAACTCTCTACACTTGCTGACAAATCATTGTCTAGTTTTTCTACTACAGTTTTAATACCTTCATAGTTATTTGTATTAAATATAACTGCTTCTATCCATGTACCCCATCTTGTAATAACTGGTTCAGGTGGCAATGGCAAACCGGGTAGTGTTTCTTTATAAAGTTGAATACGGGAAGGTGACTTTAAAAAACATTTTTTTACATTGTTAATCAATTTGTTTACATTAGGGAACAATTCTCTAACTTTTTCTGCTACTCTGTTTAACATATGTGCTACACATGTTACGTGAACGATATTTGGGTAAAAGACCTTTAATGAATCTCCTGTTTTGACCATATATGGTGCTGCATCTGACAAAAACAACCGTAGGTTTTCATCGTTTCCCCCTGCAGGCCATAATATTTTTAAGTTGTCATTAATGAACCGAGATATTGTAGAATGATTGGTTTTAGGCAGTTCTTTACATGCTAATAGATAAGGTTGACTTGGTGTATCCTGTTTTAAAACGCCAACTATTAAATTTGCTATGTAGCGGCCGTTTGTATCAGTTGTTTCGTCAACAGCAATCCAAATATCTGAGTTGCCAATAACTTCTCTGATTGCAATAATAACATTATCATAACATGGACCAAGATAATTTTTCCTTAATGTACTCTCGTCAGGAATATGCTTACCTGTATACTTCTCCAAAAAATTCTTGAATTCGGGAATTTGAAGTTTATTCCAAGGTATATTAGATACTACCAAAGCTGCACAAAGATCCTCATTAAAAACGTTACCGGATTTCGGTTTTGCATCCAATACAAATAATTGTTTTTTTTTTTCATTTCCTCTACGTTTTAGAGCACTATTATGTAAAGCGGTATCAACGTGTTGTTGTAATTGAAACTTTTTTGAGCACACAATTTTTTTGTCACACAATTGACAAAATACTACAGCGCCGTCCGTGGTAAAAATGGTTTCGTCTGTTGTATTATAAAGAGCAATCCATGTTTTTATTAAAGTTGGAACAGTGCTTCGACTTTTCGGCATTTTAAAATGTATAAATTATAATAAAATAAAAATTTTAATTTATAAATTCACGGAACGCGGATCACGAATGATATATGGGCACTAGTGCACAATTGACTGACGATTATGCCCGATAACGGCAACGCGACAACACTACGCAGCGTGTTTACAAAATATAAGTTTAATAATAAAACCAGTCAGCATTGTTGCCGATGACCGTGTTGTGTTGTGACTTGTGATAAACGAGATATAATTTTAACATAAACTGTCCAAAAATATAACATACGGAGAATAACATTTATTTCCCAACAATACATAATGAACTAATAATAATTTCTACGAAGAAATTGAAACAAAATAATTGGCTTAATTAGCTTTTATACAAAATATGCTTGAATATGCAAACATTTTCAAATATGCAGTCATTTCTAAAACATGCATTTATATGCAAAATAAAATTTTTTCTATGCATTATCTGTTACACAAATCGTCCACATTTCTTACTCCCATCGAAATGCATACACTCATTACAAATATGTAAATGCATACAAATCCGGACTCTAATTATAATAAACACAAATATATTGTGATGGGTATGATGTAAAATTAAATTACTAAATTATTGGCGTTTAAAATTTAAACCAGACTTAGGATTCTGTAACTCGGACCCATATCGGATCGACTTTATATTATGGACGGACCATGACAAAATAACATGGTATACCAGCAACATGAACGAATTTGAGAACGGTATGAGTTGTCATGGAATTAAATATAATTTATCAATTATGCAAGAAATTCTGACGTCACTCGGTCTTATCCGCAGTCTTTTCAATATAGTAATATACAAATAAGTTTAATGTTTACAGAGTTAAACATTTTTAATCAAAATAAATAGTAGATAACAATAATAATTATGATAAGTGGACCGAATGACGTAGCACCATGCGCAGAACTTAGTTGCTGGTATACCATGTTATTTTGTCATGGGACGGATCGGACCGGACCGAACTGGACCGCTATGTAAAAAAGTATAAAAAGACCAAAAATACCAGACCGTGATCTAGACCGGATCATGCAGAGCTCTACCTCATACCTATATTAAAGACACGGTCACACGGTGATAGTAAAACGCTATAGTTGCTTGCGTGACAACTACTATCGTGATAGTGTACAGGAACTATCACCACGTGAACAGTACGATAGTAACTATCATACTATCGCAATTTCTACTATTGTCTATCAAGTATCCATGATAGTTGATAGTAGAAATCGCAATAGTAAAGTAACTATTGTGTATACTCTCATTGCTTGACCCAAACTATCATACTATCACATTATCATTTTGTTTTGTTTTCTTATATGCTTTCATATTTTTATATTTTATTATTTCTTATTAGTTATTATTTATTATTTGTGTAAATTATATTTAAAATCAAAATAAACACAAATACCTTTTAATATTCAAACATTTTTGTAAGAGTATACCAAAGGTTCCCTTACCTTTGGCTTAAAAGTGATCCTAAATATAAGTTTAAATTTCAAAGTTCTATTTTAAACTCATAAAAACAAATAAATAGCTTCGATAAATATAATTTTATTTGCAATCAAAAAAACAATTACAATACCATATTATGATAGTGAAACTATCACAGTATCACGTCTAATGGTAAAATTGGTGTGAACACCACCATAATGATAGTGATAATACACTATCGTGATAGCGTCAACATTACTATCGCGTTTTACTGTCACCGTGTGACCGCGGCCTAAATTACGCGTGTAAATAGTTTAAGTATTTTAATATATATAATTAAAATAACATATTGTAGAGCACCATATAATGTTTGTTACTAAAGCACTATAAGCTGTTGTTGCGCCACTGTAAAGCACATTTTAAAAAAATAATTAATAATATTTTAGCATGGTCTTTATTTGTATGATACTCGTATATTGAACTATAAATAATATAATATGACATCATAAGGATTTTATGTTCTAAAACATATATAAATGCAATATAACTGATCCTATACTATATTATATTGATCCGATACACTTTATACTATATTATAGGTGCCTACTGGCAGTCCACCTTAGAGGGACAATATTTATTTTTCGAGTCATCGGTGGTCACTTTGGTGTTGACTTTGGGTTTTTTTTTATTGTCGTTTCGAATTATATATATTTATACGACAAAAATGTAATCTTTGAAATTGGACTAAAAAAATCATTGGGGAAATAAGAAAGAAAATGTTGATGTGTCAATTATTATTTGTTTCGGCCCTCATACTATATATACTTAATAAAAAAACTCTGATTCATTCGGGTTTTCGTTTCGATACAGGAATATTGTCATTTTTCATTACTACTCGACCAACTATAGCGGTGATTGTTTAAAATTTAAAATAACAATACAGTAGAGTCTTTCTACAATTAACATTGTAAAAAGCTCTTAAAAAACTAATAAATTCTTTCCATTTATATTAACCGTATATATATACGTCTACAGGAATAAAACAAATTAAATATTGATAAAAAAAAAAAAACTGGTTAATATATTATAGTAAAGAGTTTAAATAATTCAACTCCTAGAGCTAAATGCAATACACTAAAAGCTCCAGCGGGAATCCTTATCCTTAAACTTAGATTTACAAATCCTTAGATAACATCCATTAATCAAAAAATTGTATTGTGGAATAAAAAATTCAGTTTGTTCTACAATATCTGTAGTAATAGCATAGAATAAAAGAATCAGAATTGTCACTGATAAGAATTACACAGGCAATGATATACAGGCAACATAGGACGGCGACAAAATCAGTCGCCATGTTTTCGGATGCGATCTTATCATTGTTTATAATATGTTTATACCACAGAATAATAGATTTATTAATCTATAAATATATTTTTATATATATTACATAAATTAATAATAAAAACTGAACTACTTAAAATTTAAAATTAAATAATAATTATAATTATAATAGGTAGTAAACTTGTAAAAAAATGCTATACAAATAAAACAACTGGAAAAAAGATAAAAAAAAAAAATAATAATAAAATTACTTATTTAGATTCATGTGTTATTGAATCACATGTTTAGCTAGAAAAACATCACATAAGACGTTCTAAAAAATTTAAAATTCATCAACATCCAGTTCCTACACTTATACTACTCCTGTTATGACGTCATTGTTTAAAATATAATGATAATGTGTATGAGGATTAAACAGTACCTAATACGAATGTTTTTCTACCGCAATAGAAATTTTTATTAATCACATTGTTTATGTTATATATTATTTATTAACTAATAATTTTTTGCACAAAATAATTCTCAAAGGCATTATTTCAACGATTTCAGAACATATTCTTTCATTTAAAAATGGTATTTCATGTCAAAATGAAAAATTTTAATAAAGTAATTTTTCGAAAATGCATTTTATTTTTATTAATAATAAATAATGAAAGAATAATAAACCAATGAAAAATGACGAATTGTTGAAGCCTGAATTGAAGTTTCTATAACTTTACTTTGTTGTTGAATATGATATTCCGATACTCGTATACGGTACGAAAAGGTTCTATGTTGAAAAAAATAAACTATACATTTTATGACTATATCCATGCGCCCTATAAATATAACTTTTTAAAAATGTAAGAAAAGGTTAAACGATAAAAATCTGTTATACGTACCTACGTCTGGCCATGTACAATAAAATCTTCTGTGATACGATTATTTATCGGTGTAACCTTTAACAATATATACTCGTATACATTTAGTTATTTTAAAATATCAATATGTTTTATTTTTACCGTTCAAAAGTATTTAAAAACTTATGGTGTATTTGAATACTATTCTCTGAGCATTTTTCAAATGATAAATTTGAATACTTTTATACTCATGTTTTATAAATATTGATCGAACTATATGTAGAATGACGCAATTCGAGTGATCTATAGAATATAGTTTTATAAAATATTTCATTAAAAACAGATAAACTAGTAAATTATTGAAGCCAAGTTAAAAATTGAATTTTTTTTCAACTTATTAAGACAAATTTTTTATTAATTTCTCCATTAACTAATACCAACTTCACTCACACAAATATTTATCGTATATAGATAGAGTTCTAAATGAGGGAAACAATTTTTTGAAATAATTTTATAAGTATTATACAAGGTCTATCATGGAAATCTGACAAATGGAATAACTTTGTTTTTTTTTTATATTTTTTATTTTTATTTTTTATTTTTTTTTTGTAATCATTACTAGAACTCTGCGTTACAATTCTTATATTTTATATTTTATTTTATTTTACGACTAAAAATTAAAAATTAAAATATTTTATTAAAATTTTTTGTATAATCCAAGATAGCCATATTATAAATATATTTTTAAAAAAGTTTATGGTGTTTAAAACTATTAATTAAGTTACACCATTAATTTTCAAACAATTATTAAAGTTTGTTCAAATTCTAATTTATTTCTTGCTAATCAACATTGCAGTGATAGAAAAAAAATTATAATTATCTAATATATATTGATATGATTCAATTGATAAAAATATTATGATACTACTAATGACATTTTTTCGTGGAAAAAATTTATTTGTGTTATAAAGTACCGCTGTATAGTTACTAGCTATTTATCATTAATGAAAATAATTACAATTTTAGTAAACTTCAAAAAACTGTAGAAAATCGACGAATTAATACTGAATTAGTATAATAATAATTATAACATTTCTAACACCAAAATTTTTTTAAAAAATTAATTAATATATTGGCTATATTAGATTATATAAAAAAAATTTCAATAAAAAAATAAAATATAAAGATTGTAGGCTCAGGGTTCTTGTAATATTATTACAAAAAAAAAAAAAAAACTTAAAAATATCGAACAGAACAAATGTTATTGCATTTGTCAAATCTCCTTGAGACACCTTGTATAATAAAACTTAAATGTAAGATTTACTTATTATTTACCGTTTAAAACTGATCGTATGCACACAACTTAAATGTCTACAATATAATAATATTATTATTATAATATATTATTTTGAAATATTTGTTCACAAACATGAGTTATATAATAATTTATTTAAATTATTAGTAGTGGCTAAGCGATTTGGACATAAGGACTTTGATTTACTGTTTTTGGGCAATTTTTTAAAAGCAACTTAAGAATAACCAGCACAGAAAAAATGAAAGTATTTCTTACGTGTATTACATTGGATTGAATCATCCGGCGCGTGAGTAATGTTATCATTACATTTAATAGATAGCCACCAAGCATTTTTCTTCAAGATCAAAACTTATAGTATGTATACCAAAGAAAATGTGTTTTATTAAATATATACGTGACTTTATCGCTCGAATGCTATCTCGTCATATAAATATTAGAAATAAATGAAAATACGTATTTTATTATAGCAAAATACATATATTATTTTTATTTTCGAGTATTTCTCATTTCGTTATTGAAATTAAGGTTCGCTGTTTGAAACACAATCGTTGTAATATGACAAATGACGATTCTTTTTTTGGGAAAATATATCATTACTAGTCTCTACATTTTAGTCTCTAAAAATATTACAGCTTTGTGGATTGAATAAGGCGTACAATCGGCCGTAACGATTTTGTCGACGTCACGGGCCGATTGTTGTCGTAATCATCGATGAAAAACAAAATTGTCAACGGAATTTATGACACGTATCACGCCCGTTCAGACACGAATATTATATTCGCGTATATTCCATCGCACTCGCGTATTCCGTAGATGGTTTTGACAAATGGTTTATTTGTTATCAGAAAACTTTAAAAAAATAAAAATAAAAATGGATCTGTCCATATCGGCTTGTAACCGCAATATATTTTATCGTGATATGCATATAGTAATAGTTTTCGTATGCATGTACAATAATATTGATTTTAATCGAATGTTGTGCTTTCAGTTTTCTCAATTCCGGTTCGCAATTCGTAAAAATAATACTTTAAACATTTAAAATATCAATTGTGGTTCCGGTTCTTTATTTAATTTAATAAGCTGGTTTTGAACCTGGTCCCGGTTAGAACAGATTATTTTCAAGTATGTATAATATATTATATGCATAGGGTCTAAACTTCCACCACATATTACTATTTATTACTAGGGATTAAATTATAACTTTTGATTTTAAAACACGAAGATCGACTAGGCTTACAGTTCCTCGAGAATTTAGATGTCAAACACTGTAGGTTGTTTAACACTGAAGATGTAAATATTGTTTTCGAAGTACGTATTTGTTAATTTAAAAACAAATTTTTTTGTAAAAATGTAGTTTTTATTTTTATATAAATAATTCTACAAGTAGCTCAACACCATAAAAAATATATATATATATTGATATATATATAGATGTTATTCGAATAAATGTAATAATTTTAGGTTCCGGTACTTTAATTCTAGTGTAATAACCGGTTTCGAAACCGATGCTTCTTAATTCTTAATTCAGTTACTTAAACATGGTTATTGAAAATATTTTGTCAGGTTTATCAATTATACAGTAAAAAAAGCTCACTGGCCCATCTACACTTGGTGACATTTATGTGATTCAATCACACATTTATAGGATTTCTGTTTTTACCAAAAATTCGATATTGATTTTGAAAAAAAAATGTTGTCATGTAGGTACACAGAACCATATTTCGGAGAGAAGTCATTTTAGCTGGAATATAGTTTTACTTTCCGATGGAAAAAATGAAGCCTTTAATTAGTTTAGTTTTCCATGCTCCTGTTTTTCTTCTTCTTCTTTTTTTTTTTTTGTTAAGTTAGGTACTCGAAAATTTATTTCGGTTCTATAAAACGTATAGAATGTAATGGTTTTAACATCGAATAAAACTCGGTGTATAGCGTATTATTTTATACATAGAACGAAATTCTAATCCTGCGGAATTTAACCGAATAAAACTTAAACCGTATATAACGTGCTCAAATTATTTTTGATGTAAATACTCATCTTTTTATAGTTTTACTTTTTATAAACTGATACTAAAATGAATATTTCACTATATATTTAATTTTTTTATCTTTGTTATTTTTAGGTTTTATAATTTTCTTAAATAGTAACCTATATTTTTTACTTGATATTCCGAGTTCCGACACAGAATATTTCTCTAAAAATTCGAATTTATCATTATACATCATATATCGATTATTAAACCAGCACTCAATAGTTTACTATTTATAATCTTTTAAAGTTTAAATAAGAAGTATATGGAGGGATGGGAAATACCTTTTTTAGAACTCCGCACTACTCCGCTCTTGAAAACTCATCTACATACTAATAAATAATAATTAACTATTGGTCGATATTAATACATCAACATTTTCAGAAAAATATTTCCTAAGAATATCAAGTCGAAATAAAAGGTTGCCATTTAAAAAAAAAAAAGTATAAAAACTAAATTTTATCAAAAACAAAAAATAGTAAAAATTCTAACATTTTATAAATAACATAGTGACATGCAATAATATTTCGCGTTTACATAAAATTAAAACAAAATAAATATTCGTAGATGAAATTAGATAATAATCACGATAAAAGAATCACACTGTATAGTAAAAATTATGTATATACTAGAAGTACAACAGTAGTTCACAACTGAAAACATTTTTTAATTCCGTTTAAAAACTTATGTAACAACAATTTTCATTGTAACTACTTTGATAATATTTTGATATATACCTATATCAATTTCTAATTAAAAAGTGAATAATTTAACATTTGTATAATGTTGAAAATATGTAATCTGTAAATAGATAGGAGGTAAAATAAATAGCGAATAGAATATAATGTCTCCCTGATCTCTTCTTTTTTTTTTTTACACCGTGAATCAATAAAAAATGTGGATATTGTAGCTATTATATTGATAAAACAAAAAGAACATCATATTCTGTGTTTGACAAAGAAATATAATACGTACAAGGTATTGGGTAGGTGGGTGGTGTTTATAGAAAAACCCTCGATGATGAATTCCAGATCATTTGTCAACAAGGGCGATTCTTTTTAAAATTATATTTTAGAATGTCTATAGACATTCCACTACCTTGTACTTTTCGAACAAAACTAAAGTTAAGAAAATTATATTTTTATCATTAACATTACCTTCGAACAAATATAGTGGATAAAATATAATACATTATTATTTTTAAACGCTTGAAAAAATTAATACATTATAATGTCAATAAAGTATTACAGTATTTAAATACTTAAAATACAAGGATGGTCATCAACTAAATAATTATAGTATGACTGCCACATTGTTTTAAAATTTGGTGCCCTGTGGGGCTGCATTAAATATTTTTTAAATATCAACATTTTTCTCGACCTATTTATTCAATTACCTAAATAAATTATTAAATCCAAAAAAAAAAAAAAGTTGTTTTTTTTTAATTTTAAAATGTGTAATTAGCATTTTGCTAATTTTGCAACGTTCATGGTGGTTTCTCAAAGTTTAACCGAGGAAAATTCAATAAATAACTCATGAATTTTAATAAACTATTTTTGCGACATAATAATTGCAAAAATAACAAAATTAATACATTTATTGTAATAATAAAATAAAAATACAAGAAAATATTATATAAAGACAATCGTATATGTAAAACAAACAAACAGTAATGTGGAATTACATTTTACATGATGATAGCAGGCGGCAGCTGCTGATAATCACATTTTAAGTATCACTAATAAACGAAAAATATTAAAATCGTTATAACGTCTTTTGAAATCAATATGAAATATTTTACATTGCTGTACTTCTCTTTGGAAGTACGATAGACAAGCTATTTATTATTATTTCGTAAAGCGAGATAAAGTTGTAAACGCTTACATGCGTCAACGGCCGTCAAAGAGTTAATGACTATTTCATTTTTATTCGTTTCAAAAAAACAAAATATTATAGATACCTAAAAAAATATGAATTACGATATTCGTAGGTATTAATAAAAAAAAAAAAATACAGTGAAAATAAAACTTACCTCATTATTTCATGTATCCATTAATTATCGTATTGCGTTATTATTAATAAAAAAAAAAATTCATTTTTATATCTGGTTTTAACTTTAACTAGTTAAGCCATTTTAATTAGTTAACTTAAAACTATTTAAAATAAAATAAAATTCAAATTAATATTAAATTAAACTATATATTTATAGTTTTCCATCCTTCAGTATCTTTGCCAGTCCTCGGTAAAAAAAAAAAAAAAAAAAAAAAAAAAAAACATATTTTATAATCATATTTTTAAACAAAGTTTTTCATCTGTGTTCGAATTCATTACAAAACCAAGCGCGTCGTTTATTATATCCAATATAATAACACTTGCACACAAACCTCATGTCCACCCCACTCCTTGCTTTCAATCACAATTTCGAATATAATTATGACGTACGCAAGGAAATCACTGCAGTAACGTAGAACGCAATTAAATTACCATGTACATCACACAGAGGTATAAAACGTCAACCCTATATAGGCAGTCATTTGCGTGGGCGCGGAATAATTGCACGGCACGTATGCTCGTCGGGCGAATAGAATTATTTTGACAGTAAAATGAAAAAAAACCCTGCAAGTACACAAGCACAACTAGGGGTTCGTGGTGGGAACAGGTAATTCCCAAAATGTATAAATATATTCGACACGATATTACTGCAGGGTTCTCCACACTACGGTCCGCGAACTAGTTTTAACTGGCCCTCCTCCGCAATATGGACGGTGAAAAATCTAAAAATATGTGGTGTAATATCCCACTTGGACTTGGGCATCGGTAGTTTTTTTTATCTTGATTTCCGAAACAAATAGAAACGGATTGCCCAGACATACGATATTTCACAGCAGTTCGATGGATCGGCCATGTTTTTTCATCACGATTTTTCGAGATGAGAAATGAAATTTAAATTTTTTTCAGTTAAAAATAATCGACCATTGGTTACCTACGTATCCACTACCTGCCTGGCAGCTGTTATCGGGTTTGGTAACGAGCTTTTTTTTTTGTAAAGTTATTAACTCTGGAATAAACAAAAACTTTGGAGATCCCAGCTGCGGTGTTACATATGGTATCACTGCCGCAGTGCACACGCACGACGTATGACGATTTTAAAGTTCGGTTTCTTACAACCACGTAATACATGATGCATAATGCGCGATCGCGCAAATAATTGAAGTGCCGAAAATCCACGAGTGTGTTTATTTATAATTCACGCACGGGAATTTCCATGCGCGTGATTCGTTGTTCACGAGCGAGAATCACGTCATGGTTGCGGTCGGGTAACTTTTGCGCGGGATCGTTCAATCACGTTATCACCATATAAGAAGATTATATACGTCGCTTTATTATTTACTATTATTATTATTATTATTATTATTATTTGTTCGCGGTATAATAGTAATAGTTATTCTAAATTAAACTAATACTTTATTAGTTATTATAAATTAAACTCTAAAAAAAGTCTCAACAAAAATTAATTAAATAATTGAATCTAAATAATTATTGTCTACCGTAAACGATGAAAAACTTATTGAAATTGTTCGAAACCACGCAGTAATTTATAAATTAAATGACAAAAATGATAAAGATAATAACACTAAAGAAAATGTCTAGAGATAAATTTCAATTGCAATTCGGTTCACTGTACATTTTATCGCTTTCCCCTTTAAATAAATGGGCTAGTAGTAGAAGAAGTTCATCGTCGGTTTCATTTTCCATCAAAATTTGATTAATTATAAATTTTCACTATATCCATTTTGTAGAACTAGTGAAAATTTTGGTCTTGAAATAATTCGATTTATTTATTGATCTCCGTAGTCAAAAACGGTCATCAAATCACCCAGTGTAGCAAAACACTATCATCGCGCATCACGTAAGCATTATCACGCAGTGACTCACCACGCGCATCACGCTTTCACGGATGCGTGATTGTAGGAAACCAAATCTTTAAGTCCATTTAGGTATAGGTACGAGAATTTCGGAAATCGACTCTAACGCGTTTTGTGTACAACAGCTGTATTTTAGTAGTCATGTATAATATATAGGGTGTGTGTTTTGAAAACGCATAAATATACGGGCGAACGGCTGTCTAAAACGTCACTGACATAATCGACATCATCGTATCATATCATATAATATGTGTCTCGTGTTTAATCCCTGTCACATTTCCCTGGCACGCTTTATGTGAATTATTGGATTTCCCGCAAACACCTGTCAACGTCGACCACGTGGCAAGGTATAGCCCCAAGGATTATTGTTCGGGACGCGTAAAATATATATATATATGTATCTACATAATGTTGTATACACGATGTGTTCCGCTATACTGCACCGCAGGATCGTCCCCGAAACGATCGTTATATAGGCAACAACTCGTCACACAATATCTACGTATAATTATGCTGTTTAATGTCGACACGTGGAAGTAAAAAAAATAAATAAAATTACGTATTGATCAGTGTTGTCGTCGTTCGTTTTAAATAATAGAAATCCTTTCCGTTTTTTGTTCTTTCAAAAAGGATACCGTTTCGTCCTCGTTATTGTATAATATTACAAGGATCTGGTTCCTCCTTCGCTCTAAAAAAAAAAAAATATATATATATATATGTAGGATTTATAGTGAATAAATCATATTTTGAGATTACGTTTTGCTTTATTTGCTATCAAATAATAACAACGACAATTAAATAATTAAGACAATAAACAATTAAGACAAATAAACAATTAATACAAATAAATAATTTAAACTATTAGATCGCACCAAGCTCGCGTCTTTTCATCACTGGGTCAATCTCAACACTGATGTTGTCCTGCCTACACCGCTGTAAGAGACGCTTCGACGCGATCAGTTTTATCACCCGATATATATATACAAAAAATTTTTACAAATCCGGCCTTAAATTATTAAACTATCTAACTAAAATGGTCTTATTCCCAGGCCCGTATAGGCCCGACGAGTAAATGAGTTCAACTCGGCGGGCCTCGCGTTATTTAAGGCAAATAAATAATGTGCAGTAGCCAAAAATATAAGAGCACAAATTACAATTTGGAAATATTTTCAGTACTCTATGAAGTAGTACATTCAAATTTTATGCCAGTAAAAGTCTCGTATAACTCGGTGGACCGGTAGCTTCCTTATCCGACGCTGCTTATTCCAAACAAGAATAATGTTTATTTCTTTCTGCAGTTATTTGCCTTTGCTCGTTTGTACGCTCAATCGTACCTAATCATTGTGTACTTATTGTACCTATATATACTATAGGAAGTTTCATAAAGTGCGCAATTTTTAAAAATGCAATAATTCAGCCGAAATCAAAGTTAAATTAAACATTTTTATTTCATCGCATCCGGAATACATTCAGATTTAATGATGAAAAATTATATCCAACATACGCAGATACGTCTGCATATAGACGTCTGATTGTTGACATTTAGGATCACTCTGTCGCAGACGTCTCTGTAGAATTCGTCGATTACACGTCGAATTTCTCTCTTCAGTTCGACATTTGTACAAGGTTTATTAGCGTAAACTTATGATTTCACAATGTACAATATCGTTTGATCTTGATGGCCATTCATGGCCGTGAAGGGAGATCAGACGATCATCGGATTTCAACAGGTAATCGGCAAAATCGACAGAGACTGTCTGACAGGATGACCACGTGCGGATGCAGTGAATGTAGACATGTGCCGGATATCAGTTTTTATTATATTCGTAAATTGGAATGTTTCAATTTTTGGATTTAATGAAATAAAAGTTTTGAATTTAGCTTTGATTTATTGCATTTTCAAAAAATGCACACTTTATGAAATACCATTTAGGTTTTTTTTTTTTTTTTATTATTCATACGTCTTATTTTTCAAATAATTTTGTTAAGTACATTTAAATGTACATATTTTGAATATCCTTATAATTATGAACATTTTTGTAGAGGTTTTTGAATTTATTTAGTGTTTAATTTATAGAAAAATGATTAAATTTTAATACCTTACAAATACATTCAAATATCGATTATTATTACTTTGAACGGTGTTCGGTCAAAATATCAGAGGACAAAATATCCAAGAACAGAATATCCAAATATTGTGATTAAATAAAAAAACATCATTATAAATTCAATACATTTTTCGTTTTGCTCAGAGTCTAAAAGGTAATGTTGAAACAATTTTGATAAATAATATTGTTATTAAATATATGAATGAATATACCTATTTAAATCGTGTTTAATAATATGCTATGGCATAATAAAATTTCGAAATTAAAAGTATACACTTGCACCCATCATATCTATTTTTTTTTCAAAGTATAAAATAATAATACAAATAGTATTGTAATTAATAACATTGTAAATAGCAATGCAGACTTTATCCCTGATTTCGGAATAGCCCATAATTATGCTCTTAACTTCAGTTGACCCTACATTATGTAGGGTCAACTAATATATGTATTAATTTTAAAAAATCCCAATATTTGGATATTTTAAACTAAAATAACTTTAAACAGCAAAATTTAAAATCAAAATTATGACCGTAATAATTGATCAAAATTATAATTTATAACTTATAAGTAATAATTATGATTATTATTATTATTTATATTAATACATTATGAGAACATTTTCTACTCATTTTGTAGACATATCTTGAGAACATTAATTTTATTTTTTTGCTGTGTTATTTGATAAAACGTTGGTTTTTTTAAATTGTAATTTTTCCTTTTGACAACCTACGTTTTCTCTTATCCGTGTTGTGTACTTTAAAATAATGACAATAAGTAAAGTGTATACTTATCATATTTTTACCTAACGATCCAAAACACCACATTTTCTATTCACTAAATTGATTTAGTGGTAAGTTAAAAGGTCAATCCATCCCCCAAACAAAACAATATAAAATAAGTTTGGGTTCTAAGTACGAATTTAATTTATATTTTAATGTTTTTAAACTACTTTTATTGATCAATGTTATAAATTATAAAATAATATTATCGTATTGAGTAAAAAATTTTAAATAACTTGAAAGGTTTGATAATATCTCTATCGAAAATCGTATAGTTTAAATAAAAAAAACATTATTTCAACTAAAAAAAAATTAAAAATTAAAATACGTAAAAAAGTACCAAAAAAGTTTCTAAGTAATGATTTTATAGAGTATTGCAATATGTACTTTATATTATTAAAAGAGATGAAATATAGTTTATTTTGAGTGTTTTACAAAGTAAAATTTACGATTGACGAATTTGATTAAGGTGGTCACCGACTTTCATAAAAATGAAACTTGAGTGTTATGCATTGACAATGTTATTTCAAAAATATTTTATATTCGGATGTATTCACGTTTTTGATTTTACTATTTGCTCCGTCCAAAATTGTCCTAAGATAAATGGGGTTTATTGTAACGGATTTACATTTGTTCCAAACTGCATTTTTATTTTCAACCTCTCGACTCTTATAACTGTGTTCGTATTGAAATTTACAACGGGTAGATTTTGTTCGATTAAGTTAACATAGATTAGGTATAATATAATTATTTTTCTTTTCTCACTTTTCGTTAATTGCCGGCGGAGATCAGGTTTTACATTTTGTCGAGTTTCCTCTAAACGTTCAGCGTGTATAAATCACGATTACACCATTCCAGATGTTTAATTTGTGCAGTCAACTGATCGCAGCCAGGGTTCCAAAGATGTAAATTCATCTCAAAGCTCATATCCGACCCAGCTGTGGACCATCCTTCTTAGTAGATGGAGATTAAATTCAGGGTACCGGTACGTCGGCAACTCGAACTCGTTTCCGTGTCCTTTATTTGCCTATAATTCTATGTACTACGGTTGGGTGTTTGTTCAACTTCCCACATTGACGCCTCATGCCACCCAATCACTCTGCAGGCGTAGGAAGAAAGAGTTCCATAATATATAAATTCTTTCAAAATCAACTTTTCTTATATCATTACAATGAGATTTATAAAGGTTCATTCAATAAAAAAAAAAAAAGTGCATCATATAAATAAAAATGATTTTTATCGTGTAAAAAAACATGAAAAATTGCCTATTATATATAACGCTATCTTAAATTTATTTTTTAAATTTCACGATTCTAAGCCAAACTATATATTATAATACCATAGCTCAGATTCATGATGATAGTACATAGTTAACCATATAGATAACATTTACATATTCGTCATCCTTTTACTAATTGTTAAATTAAAAATTACGCTTGAAAATTCATAAAAATCAAATGATGGTTTTTTTGTAAAAAAAAAAAAAAAAAAAAATAGTCAACTTCCAATTTCATCAATAATTGTATTGATATACTTATGTTATAACAGTTTCTGATTGAAAAAAATTAATGCTTTTCTTTATGAAACAGAGAAAGTTTCGGTTATCTAGGAAATATAATGTGCCTATAACGTAATGAGTTATCATCGTTTTTTTTTTTCAAAACAATAATTTTATCCTTACACTGCGTCGGAACGGAAACGAGTTTTTAATTTATTTTATTATCGTTACCTATGTAGACAGTAATTGGTGGTTCCAAATATTATTGTGCAATGAATGACACAAATAGTGATGAAGATATTAATTTTACATTAGCATTATTAGCGGAAGCGGAGTAAGAAGAATCTATAAGTATAAAAGACAGTTGGCCCATAATATTAAAATGGCGAGGAGGGGTTTAAGTATTTACGTCAGCACATTTTTAGTCCCCCCCTCACCTGGTCAACAATTGTCAGACCTCCCTACTTTATTACATCAGCATTTATCCGACAACCCCCCTCTATTTATTAATAAAAAAAATTTCCCGAATTTTATATGATTTAAGGAGATTGGAAGCGGCGATTATCTGTCTTTCTCTGTTACCACGCGTAACACAGCAATTTAGACCATTCCTATTTCCAACGTACCGATGGATCTAACGATGCCATAAGGATTATAAAAATTGATCTGAATTTTTCGTAATGTCTACTTTAGTTTGTCGATCCTACATTTTTGATTTTTTCTCCCCAAGTCCACCAAAAATTAAGTTAATATACTCGGACATTTAAAAATTTACATTTTTTATTTTTGTGAAAATCAAGGGAAAAAAATTTAAAAAGTGGGAAAGTCGTCCTAAAGTAGATTAGAAGACGAATTGATATCAGTTTTCAGAATCTTATCATATCGATATGTTAGAAATGGGATTTAGTGTCTTTTAAAAATATACGATAGACGTGTTTTTGACATGACGTGCGAGTGACCACACCACCATTATTATGCTAAACGTATTTACACACACTGAGCATCAAATACTACTCACACAACTTGAATATTTCAAATAATTGCCTATACACAACCCTTTAATAAATGGCCGCTTTCATTCCTTTTAATTATAAACAAATGAAAACTTTTGGCACACATTTTGAATTTTTTTTTATTACTGCTCACATCACCATGGTTCTATACTCTGCCTCCATCCCACTCATCGGCGAATTTCAGCTCACGACTGACCTCCTTCCACCTAAGCGCTTACGCTATACTCGAACACCCCTCCAAGAGGAAAAGACCTCGAGTTCCATACATTATTATTTAATAATTAAACATAATTAAACGTAATATTTTGTTTTAATATTTGGTACGAACGAAAATTATCATTTATCTTGCTGCTAGCATGTGACCCAAAACGTTATATCATATTGTGCGTTTATGCGTTGGAACGTTTCGGAATCCGTCAAAAATATGAAACTCGTCGATCAAATTCGAGACGTTCCGTTCCGACGTGACGTATCCGATCCGATCCGATTTGGTGTGCGGGGCCTCGTTGAAAATTATGTTAAATTATTCTTTCCGTTTCGATCCGATTCATATGTTTATTTGTGACAGCCCGTAACCATTCGAGTCGTACAATCATTTCGAATCAGCAGTGTTCCCGTGACTATTATTATACTGACTTATTATACTATTGTGTATAATATCTGTTTACCGTTTTCCTTATCGTCCGTCATAAAATCGTTATAAATTCGTGGTTTTAGGCAAATATTTCTATTTCAATTTCACAAAATTAAATTCGTACATTCAAATTTATTCATCACATATCTGTATAGTTTTATTGCTATTCGTCTTATTAAATTATTATGTTTCACAACAACAGGATCATTTATACGACTTGTATTTGATACCTATTTATGTTTATCGCGTTAATATTATTGACGTGTTCGTCCACATAGTGTATACTATAATGTAATAATGTAATTATATCCTAATGCATGGCTTGTCTAAACGTATATAATATTTAAAACAATATATATTTTTAAAAATTTTAACCTAATAATTATATTTTTACCTACCTAAAAAATGATCAAAATATACGTAATATAATTACTTATTATTATAATTTATAACTTATTGATTAGTATATATATATTAATAATAAAGGGAAATTATATTAAATAATCTAATTTCCTTTTAATATTATTATATTTTTTGTACTTTTTTTTGTTTTTTGTTTCAATCGACAACTATTTTTATGAACAAAGTAATAAAAAATGTAAAATGTTTATGTCCAAATCACGGTTGTATAATTATTAATGATACAATTTAATAACCTTGTATAATTTGTTAAAAATACAAAATAAATGAAAATTGACTAAAATATAAAATATCAAATTACACAATTTAATTAATTTGAAGTTCTTAACGTAGTACTTGTTACCCAATTAGAAAAAGTTATTCTTAATGAAGAGGGTAATGTTTGTATAATATATATATATTATATAGTACCTACACTGAAAATGTCTATTTTTTCATCGTATCATGTCATAGTAAGCAAATATCTTAATGGAATCGTAATGGATCTACCAAGCTGCAGTAAATAAGGGTACTTAGATACTGATACACGATAAAAGTTCAACCTTGTTGCGAATTTAGAAATATGTTTTTAAAAAATATAAACGTTTATATACTTTTTGGATTTATAGCCTTTTTATAAAAACATGTACTAAACTAAAGAAAATAACTTTATCCGTACAGCACTATTCATTCAAGACGGGTTTTTTAGATACTCATTATAAATCTTTAAAAAAATCAAATATTTTTTATATGTTTAATATGAACATTATATATAAAAATTAAACTTTAAAGCTCTGGCAAAACATAAAAAATTTTATTATATTTTTAGAGATATAAAATTTATTAGTGTGAATCTCATTCAATCCATAAAATATGAAACGAATATTTACATCCTATATTGTTATTTTCAAGTTTGTCCTTTAGGTCCTCAGACAGGACTGTATTATTAATATATTAAATTCCAAAGCAAAGAAAAATCTTTGCATTCGAAAGACGATTCTGAGCAAAGTTCAGTATGTTATTACTATAAAATGTAATTTAAAAATAGGTAACTATTACAACATTAATTATTATTTTTCTTAGATTTACACATATTTCCGATATAAAAGATACGCCTAAAACACTCCTAGAAAATAAAAAATTCATCATTAACATGTACAAATTAGAACTAATTTTCTATCAAAAAAGTTCTTAACACAAAAACTCCTGCTAAGTTATGAAAAAAATACGTCATGTAAAAATCAATACAATAATTCAAAATATTGTAAACAATAAAAGTAGGTACAGAAATTAGAATACGTAAATCGTTGGCTGAGGATGAAAAGCTGTTCGGTCTTGATTTTTTGAAAATTTACTTTTTTATATAAAAATATTTCAAATTTTAATACGCACATTATTTTTCTAGCTAGAAATGGCTGCGCTGATATTTCACATATTAAAAATTCATCATTTATTATCTATTTATTTAAGAAACAATATGAACCTAAAAAGACTAACTCGTTGAAAAATAGCTATTGATTAATAAATAAATGAATCAATTAAGTACTTTTATCCCGACAAAAGAAATTATGGCAAAACCGTTCACTAACTAACAGTTTAATATAATAATATATATTGATAAAAACTGCTCATTTATATGCAATCATAAAATTGTACAATGATTACCATAACACGATTATTTTGTAATTATTTTGCAATAAGCTTTAATTAATATTCATATTGATATCAGATTGTAGAATAAAAAAAAGAGCCACATTTTGGTGAAATTAAAATCGTATATGAGAAAGCCTTTTTTAATCAATAATATCATATAAATGATATTTTACAAAAATTATACCATATTTTTTATGATTTGTTATTAATATTATTAATATTCTAATCATTTTATAAAAAATAAATATTCTGTTAAATTCGATTCTATGATTTGATTATAGATAATACGTAATAGGTAACTACAGTAAAAAATACTCGTATTCATAGTCAAATATCTTTCTTCTTAAAAGTTATTAATTTTTTGTTTGCCGTTTTCAATACTCGACGGACGAATTGCATTTTTTTTCAATCCAAAAATTCTAACCCTAACTATATTATTATAATGGTATATAAAGAAATAAAAATATATAAAAGATGATTACATAATATACGTCATACCTATATTGAGATTCACGTTTTTAATTACAGAAATATTTCGTTTTTTAATCAGTCAAGTGCTTATACGCATGTACATATAAATCGTTATAAATACCAAATTACAAATATATTTACGTGTTGATTAATAGATTGCAACTGACCATGGCACTGCAATAGGCTCCAGTCAAAGGGATTAACGCGCGCCTTCTATCTTGGCCTTTCAAACAGAAGTCCGATTCAAATTACTCGTATATTATAGTATATGTATATATTAATATAAACACTATTTAGACTACAGCATTTTTACTATTTTTTTTTTTTAGAATAGAAATACGAGTTTCCTTGTAAAATTTATTTTAACACCGTTTGTCGAGTTTTCTTAAACTACAAACCCTACACCTCATTACCCAACTATATTATATTAACTGTCGACTATAGCTGACAAGATATTAAGTGAAATACAAACTGTGAAAGAAAAACAATACGTATTAAACGCGTGTAGGCCAAAGATATATTTGTGTTTTTAATATAAAAAAAACTAATAAATTAAATATATACATATTCCATATTGCGAATACAAAATGTATACATATCGATATCGACCTGTTTATTTATCTACGAGTATTGATTTTTTTTTGTGTATACAAGGTGAATTTTTTATCGCGAACCGAACTATATCTCGGAAAGTATAAATCAATTTTGTGAAATTTTTTTCAGAAGCTTATTTGTATTTATTATTTGTATTAGTTTTTTGTAAAATATTGTCTGACAAAAATGTTAAAGCCATTTAAAAATATCAAAAACTAAAAATACCTTAACTTTTTTTCAAATTATATTTTACAAAAAGCCTAACAAGGTTCACTCCAAATTATTCTTTTCATTAAATTTTATAATAGGTGTTTAAGCTCTAAAGTTAACCAAAACGCCATAGTTTCAATTATGCGTTGTATAATTTAGCTATATTGCCAATAAGATAGACGGAGATAGAAAATGCGGGTATAGCGTCCTCTTAATGAAAAAAATGTACTTAAGTTAAGTTAAAATAGACTAAATACCTGCAGTTGAAAATTAAAAGTTAACCAAAAAAAAAATTATTAACCGATTAAGTTAAAGTTCCTATTGAAAAATATTTATTTAACTAAGTTGAAAAAAAATGTTTATTTCGCATTTATTATTTAGGTTTCAAATCTCAATATTGTTTTATTTTTATTATACAATAATAAGCTATTCTGTAATTTACTTTATTTAATATTATTTATTAGATACTAATTGGGTTACCAATTTTTCCTAATATTCAACTAAAAATCCAAATAAGTGTCTCCAAAATATGTATATATGTAGATGTATATTATACATATACGTATCTATATAAATTATAAAACCACAACCATATATGGATGATATGGAACTTGAAATAGTTTAAAAAAAAAAATAAACAACAACACAAGAAACATGATATGTTTAGTTCTCTGGAAATCAGAATTAATCAACAATATTAAACAATATCGATTATCAAAAACTGATGATAGAATCAGTGGTGGCTTTAGGAGGGGGGCAAGGGCCATTTTTTTTCTAAAAAAAATGTAGAATTTTTATAGTATACATTAATTTTATAATTATCACACTAAATTATATAGTGGTTGTGGGGTTATCTATGGTACCTAAAATCAAAAAATAAAAGGTATTCACGTAAATTTTAACACCTCTCCAAAAAAACAATAATAAATGCTAGAGTTGTCACTGATAAGAATATTACTGAATTATTATAAATAATTTTAATCCATGCGACTATTATACATTTGTAAAAATATTAAAATACAGACAAGCTGTAATTTTGTATTACGTACTAATTTAATTGAATAATTATAATAATTAGCGATTATTAGCAATTAGAAGTTAAGTTTATCTAATACTTTTTCAATTAATTATTTTTTTTTTTTTTTTAATTTTTCATTAATTCAAATACTAAATTTAATTAGTGAATTGAAAAATTAATCGATTAATTAATTAACTAGTCAATTTAAAAAGTTAAATAAAATTGACTTTTTAATTACTCATTTAATTATATATAACAATAACTATTCACTATATTTAATAACTACACTAGTTTAAATATAAACTTTTTTCTAACTATTTTTGGAATAATTTATTTGGAAATGATATAAAAACTAACCTTATTCATTACTGTACTTACATATAGGTACTATACATATCACTATAATTTTGTATTATAAACAAAGATAAGATTTGAATGATTTTTACTTATTTTTTTTCTCAGTATATAGATATAATAAATATTTTGCTTTTTTATTATATGTATTTTTTTTTCACTTATATGTCCAAAACCTACATAAAATATTATGCTAATCAAATTTGCTTAATAGTCGTTCGGATAATTTTTTCTTATTTATTAATTGTTTGTATTTTTTCATATAATCGGGGCATTTTTTCGTGATATATTGTGACCTATGTATTTACATTTTCATTTATATAATATAGGACATTTTTAAAAATATTATCACATGGCACGAATAATGAAAACGAAAACGAGTGGCGAAATTAATTTTTCATAATGTTTATTCGACATTCGACAAAATTTTTCCATTCATACATTTTTCGTATTTCAAAAAATATTTCAAAATGATCTCTAATATTTAAACAACAAAAATGCAAGTTGTTATTTGATCTTAGGAATTTCCGGTACTTAGTATAACATAATACCGTCTTGAAGAAACCAAGTTATACAGAAGAACTGAAGTATATAATATATTTATAGAACCCACGATACTTTCATCATATATATATACACACAAATGTAATATATGTAATGTATTTTTAACGCATAGTAGAAAGGTCTTAAGTTGAAAATTTCCATTTTTGACACACGATATTTATTGTCTTGTGATTTTTTGTACCATGCGTTACAGAGTCTAAAAGTATCAAAGTAATGGTATAAATGTCTTAAGTAAAAATTATTATTTTATTTTCGTAACCAAGCGCTATGAACTTACGAACGGCATTATTTATACTACGCGCCATACATATATATATATATACAATAGAAATTAAATTATATTGTGAAAATTTCAAAATCGTTTATTTGAAATATACTTTGCGTAATTATTGGAATACAACAATGCCACGAGAAAAGAAACGATTTTATCTGTGCCTACGGATAACGTGAGTTCTACGACGGAAATGAGGAGGTTGAGCAATTTGACAAGATAAATGGCCCTCCACTTGCGTTTTAAGTGTATTATGTGTTCGTAATAAATGAACAAAGATACGTTGAAATTTTTGCTAATTAATCACGGGAGTTTCTCTCTTTCGGACGGTTTATCATTTTCTTCTCGATTTACAAGAAAACTACGCAAGCAGAACTAATGTATACAACTATATAAATGGCAGGGAGTTTATAGTAAATGTATAATATTTTTCTGTTGTTTAAACGCGTTCCGTTTCCGACATTTGAAATGAAAACAAACGAAAAAAATTCCGATAAATTATTTTAATCCCTTTATAGACATTGTTGACGGCGAGTGCGAATCGAATGGGACAAATGTCGTTATAATATATGTATGCAACTGTTTATATCATACAAATGATCGAACGCGTCGTTTATAGTAATAAAATATAAACCTAATTTGTTTTCCGAGGCGTATTTCATTATTATGATATGGCGTTTAAATTATAGCGTAGCGAATTGTGTATTTTTAAGCTTCAAACAAATAGCGTTGACCATCACATTAACTGATATTAGTTTAATCGTAATTCGTGACTTAGGCGGGACGTTGAATTCACGCGACGGCCGAATAAGGTATAATCCCAATAAATAACGTATGCACTCAAATATAAAATTATACACACTTATATTATTACGGACTTATATTATATTTTATCGTTATTTTATTTATATCAGATCAGGCGGCACTTTCTAAACTAACTAAACCAAACCGAACAAATATATTTATTCTTCCATGGTAGAATCAACAGTGTTTCATCGCCGCAACCCGGTCGTTTCCGTCGTATCGTTTATACAGATAGCATATCGCAATAATAGCTAACCGAACCTAACTTAATGTATATTAGGTATACACCTATTTAAAGAAAATGTGACCGCATACGCCCCATTATTTGCTGGATTGTCCCTTTTTCCAAAATTGCGTCCCGTTGTCCCTACAAACTTTAAACGAGATGCAATTTATCCCGATTTTGGAAGTGGGGTTCCTTTTTTTAGTTATTTACCGAAAATTTTGATAAATATTGAAGAATGCCTTTTTTTTTTTTTTTTTTGCTTATTTATTTTTTTGAGAAAGTGTTTTGGATTTGCATTTTTTTACGATATTCACCTTTTTTATTATCCCGTTATTTAATATTCAAAATAGAGCCACCCTAATTTAAATGCACATTATTAATTATTATTGTATACAACTGATTTTCACAAATTATATATATTTTATTTTATACAAACATATACATAGGATATTATATTATCGCTATATAGAATATGATATATTTATTTTGAAGAGAAATCGTAAATCGTATAATAAATTATCTTAAATATTCGAATGATATATATTGGATGATTTTTTCGACCAAATTGATTATTTTCTTTTAAATAATAATAATATATTTTAATATTTTTAATTATTTTATTTTTGTTTTTTTCGTTCACGTTTTCATGTTTCTAAACAAAAAATTAGACACATTATACTGCCGTTGTGTCCGCCTAACAGTCGGACCGTTCGTCCGTCCGTCCGTAGTTATTAGTATGTAGTTACAATTATTGATTTGGTTACTAGGGAGATAGATATTGTTTGTTTTTTTTATATATATATATTTTTTTTCAGATTATCGTTTGAAATACGTTTAGATACTAGGAATTTATCTAGTAAGTTTCTAAACTTTTTTTTTCTTCTAAAATGTGTACCTATATTATGTATTATGATAATAATTTAAACATATATCGTCGTTTATTTTACATTAACACGTCTTATTTGTCTGATAAGCTGAATAATAATGTTTTATTTATTTGTTTATTGATTTTTGATAATAAGAAAACTGTATAATATATATCAAGTGCAAATTATTATTAAACCCACATAAAAGGTTATTAGTATTACACAACCTAAAACGTGTTCAGGATTTAAGCTAGGAACCTTAAAACAGTAAATATAACCATATAATATCCTCAGGTATTTATTATAACCGTTATATTAATAATATTATGATGTAATCTCGCTGCGATATCTGTAATATCCGTGGTATATATGGTATCCAGATACCGGCGCATCGTATAGGCAATTCAGCTACATCGGTGTACTCCGCAATAATAATAATAATAATCCAATCATAATATTCATTATTGGCACTGTGGTGCATTATTAATAAGAATTAAGAATTTTCTTAAACTTAAACTCTTCAAACGTTTTTTTTCTTTATGTAATTTTGTAAAAAAAAAAAAAAAAGTAATAATAATAACGTAGTGCGTGTTAATTTTAAAAACATTTTTTTACAGTTTCAAATATTTTTTGAAAAACCTATATAGGAGAGAGAAAAATATATTTTTTTTTCCAACATATCTATTGTGATTTTTATACTAGCATAATATGTAATAGAGTTCATAAATTATAACCCTATATAAATACGTATATATTTATATCATATATCGAATAGTTTGATAATATTTTTACTTCATTTTACCCAAAATGTATTTTGAAAAGAAGGGAAATACGTATTATTATCACATTATAAAAGATGTTATATAAAATAATAAAGTGGCGGATTTGAAGAGAAAGTGACATGGCAATCTGCTGCTCCTTATTGAATTATTCATTATTATTATATAGTAATAGTAGTAAAATAGGAGTATAAAATTGATTTTGAAGTGTATATATGACGCAACTTGTCTCCGAATGTCGAAATTTTATTAAAAAAATGGTAATTAAATCATAATATTCTAGGTGTAATTTAAAATCTGTATAAAATTAATGAAAAATAATAATTAATTCCTAAAATGCAATTAAAAAGTATAGATGCAAAATAAAAATTTCAAAATTAAATTCTTTGATTTATGACACGATCTTTATAGTCAAATTTCCTCCAAACAAAAAAATATATATGTTAATATATAGTTTCTATCAATTTTGAAACAAAATGTATTTGGATCCTTCCCTGAATTGCTGAACTGAGGTATTTTAGAAAAATACAAAATAACCTGCATTATAATATTGGTAATGTTTATTATTTAAGTAAGTACGTTCCGAACGTATAACTTAATATACGTATATTTTGAAAAGTATTCGAAAAAATAGTATTATTCATATTCTGAATGGTACCCATATATTAGTCTTTATATGAATCCGTTTATTCTAACGTGTCTCGTATATATATTTCTCGCTTTTGGTACACTTTCCGGCGTTTAACGTTTTAAGATTTTCGTATATTACCCGATAATGCAGTTATAGGTTAGGTGAGAACACGGTTCACTATTAGCAAGATTTCACGTGTGTGCAGAGGAAAATATTGATTTTACGTCCAGTCCACGCACGCTATCAACACGGTGTTTAAACGCGAAACTGTTGTTAAAAATAGGCTTTAAATACATTTTCTCTTATTTTGTGTATTTTATTTTATTCACAATCATTAATTTTTATTCGTTTTTTTGCAAATATATTTTTTAAATACCTGCTTTAATATTAATAGTATTGTTTTTTTTTTTTTCACAAACGTTTCGAGACAGATCCACAAGTGTATATGTTGTGCCGACATACTAAAATGTCGAAAAAAAACATCGTACACGTATAAATATATAGACATACTGCAGGGTATATTTGTTCAACTCGGATATTACTCTAAAGTTGATAGAAAAAACAAAATATTTCATAGTTTACGGGTTTTATTATATTTAGTTAAGAATATTTTTTATTTTTTATTTTTAATCGCGAAATATATAGTTTTTAAATTCTTGAATTTTGATCTCGTAGTTTTATTATATCCTATCATTATATAGTCTATATATATGCGCCATATAAAATACATAATCCGTTATATTTTTCATAAAATTTGTATATTTGCTTATATTAATATAAGATATTGTATGTTTATGTAATATACAAATGTAAGAAGTAAAGTTAAAAAGTTAAAAAAATTAAAAAGAAAAATGTTATGTTCAAACATACATATATGTATATAGTGTTAGTACTTGGATTTATATAATAATAATTAAGTAATATAATTTAGTATCTATCTACATTTTAACAATAAAATATACATACCGTTGAAAGACCTTTTGGTTTTTAAACTATAGTTAATAAATTTAAAACTGTATAATATTCACACAATAAAAAAAGTATATATTTAATTTTGACATATACATATACATATACATATACATGTACATGTACATATACATATACATATACATATACATATACATATACATATACATATACATATACATATACATATACATATATATATATATATATATATATATATATGTGTGTGTGTGTGTGTGTGTGTGTGTGTGTGTGTGTGTATATGTATTTTGTTAAATCAATTATTGTTTTATCTTCTCAACAGTTAACTACACATATATGACACGAAACCCTTAATTACTTTAATTATGTTAATTGAAGAAAACGTTTGTCGACTGTATAGTGATAGTAATTTTATTGATTGAATTGATATTTTTATCAATATTATCAAGATTACTTTTTGTTTAATATTTTTTAAAAAATTGTGGCCTTCGTAAGTAATCTGCAGTAAATGGAATCTTTGCAGTAATATCTAAAAAATTCACGAAACTTATATTTTCATCATTAATTTGTACATTTTCTATACACGTATATAATAGTTAGATAGTATAATATCTAGAAAATTAATAAAACTTTTTTTTTATTCATTTATATATTTTTATATACGTATACATGGCCAAAAAGTTTTTTACTCAAACATCCTCCTTTCTCGATAAGTTTTAAATACATCTTTATTACACTTTTAAATCAGTTTTTCCGCTCTTGTATTTTAATTATTTTATTTCATTTATACAAAAATATAATAATGGTTTATATTCGTTAAATATTATACCTTCTATTTATTTTTAGGTCGTATTCTCCTTATTTTGAAAACAAATATTGTATTTTATATACTTTGTTTCGTCCCAATTATTATAATAGCTCATCGTCGTTGAAATAAATATAATGTTTTTGACGAATAAAACGAAAAACAATTTTACTCAAAACTAAAATAACAACATTCAATGTTAAAGAAAAAACCCCAGCAAAGAACTAGAAAATAATTGGAATTGGCTTATTGAATAAAATCTGAAAGCGTAGGTATTATATATATGTTAGATATTTGTCAGGATAACAGGATATAAAGTAATAAAAAAAACCAAACCTTTTTTTAACTAGACAGATTGATAATTAGTCTTTATCTATCCTTAACACTATTGTAATACTCGACTTAACTTCGAAATAATATGTCTTCCATTCGTATAAATAATTATGTATTTTCGAAATAATAACTTATATAAATTTTAAATATTTTTTTATATAAAGTTATCATGATTTATTATTAGATCTAATATTAGATTTAAACCAACAGAATTAAAATATATATTTTAATTCGTTAGGATAATATATTATGTATATATATAAATATAGTTCTAATGATGTATAATATAGAAATATACTTATTAAATATGATGAAAAGGTTACGAAAAAAATATTTAAACATTCTTATTTTTATTTACATTATCGAAAAATTGGATTTGAAAATAATATCATACTGCCCGTTTAGAGAAATGCCATTAGCGTACAGAGCTGTGGCTAGAAGACCCTATATAGTATCCGATATAATACATAGATTGATAATTCATATGTATTAAGTAGATATTTTTTAACAGTATACTTACATGTTCCAATATTATACATGATAATAACTTAGAATATATTTAATTAGTGTAAACGATTTACATTTCAAAATCTTTAGTCCATTCTTTATCAATAATATAATTAACTTTTCCTTATCATTTTTATTTCGTGATAAACTAAATGATAATTTTCCAAATATGAATAGAAACCTAACAATGACAAAATATATATAATTACAGATTTCGTAGATCGTTTGCAATATGTTGTATAATAATTAAAAACTGAAATGTAATTTAAGAAAAATAATATTTGCAGAAAATTAAATACGTGAAATTACATCTTCGGCAGCCAAAATCGATTCCATTCATTTCTGACGATTGATCGCTCTTGTCATAAATGAACTTAAAAAAAAAATAATTTTTAAATAAAAAAAACTGACCGCTTATTTAGTATATGTTGGAAATATATATTACACTTGACCACACAAAGATTTTATTGTTCTTGGAACTATACCCATCCCAATGCCTATGATGGGATAAGATCTATTGAATTTTAATTTAATTTCGGATACACGTCGTATAATATTGCACAGAATATAATATTATATTAGCGTAGGAAAAATATATTAATGTCACGTTCAATTATATACGAGAATATACGTCAATTACCAAGCGTTGAACACTATAATATGTATAGTACTATATATAAAAGTCATGTTATATAAAGATGAAAGGATGACACGACGATATATTTTTCATTGAAACTGAGAAAAAAGAGACGGAAAAAATGACTTCCGAATCAGTTGTCAAAAATAATGAGGAAAATTTTGAGGAAAGATCGATTATTATTACCGGTAGTTTTTAACCGAGTCAATTTTTTTTTTTTTTTTTTTAGATTTTCGCTACTCATATATTAACGATTCTTCGGGTTACACGTTTTTCTAAAAAATGATTTTCCCCACCACAAATTAATAGACAATATTTAATCACGACAGAACATATAATATTCCTGATTTTGTCGATGTACTTTGAATGTACTTTATTGAGTCGATTTAAGAGGCCAAAATCAGTATACAGCTAGAACGTATCGAATAAAAATAACAATCGGCGAATTCTATGATATGATGAAAATCTTTTATACGTTAAAAAAAATTCCTCGTATTATCAATACTCTGTGGTAAATTATTGCACTAATCTTAAAAAAAAATTTCGCTAGATGGCCCACATTGATTTGTGCCATTATTGAGGTACTTTATTTTGTTATCAGCAATTATAGTACATTATAACATATTATTCCGTCACTTTATATTATTATGTGGTTGTAGCTCAGTTGTATATTGTATAAATAAACACGTAAAACTACCCAAAATCTAGATAAAACGCGAGGCTTGGGATTAACGGATTTACATTTTTAAAACAGATTCGCATTTGTCGTCATGTCTTCCGGGTTTCACTCAAGGTGATTTATCCAATATAATAAAACGCGTACCTATTTTAAGAACAAAAATATGAAAATCCACGGTTTTTTTTAACTAAAAAGTCCAGAATAAATGACAACTAAAACAAATATTTTTTCAGAATTTAAATCTAAAACAATCAAATTTCACAAATTTATCTAAATATAAACACGAATCTACTACAGTTTATATTAAAATAGCCTGTTCCTATGTTCTTAAACATTTTATGCATTTTTTCAAGCAAAAGTAATTAAATACGAGTTTTCGAATAGATGTCTAGAGTTGGTAGGCTTCATTGGATTCTTTCATCGATTTCTCCAGAAGCCTTCCTTACTTTTAATACTTTTAGGAAATCTGCTGAAAAATCGTGACAATTCGAAAAAATTTTACAAAAATCAAAAACTGTACAATTCAGTTCCACAAAATCAGTCATTGGTTTTTTAACAATTTCTGGAAAATAATAATCCTAAAAACGAAATTTACGCCAAGTTAATCTATATCGTATTAATTTCAAAAATTTCTGTTCAATCCTCTTCGGTTTTTATACATTTATTTATTTATTTAATTAATTAACAGGCAGTACCCAAGTAAATGCTATACAACAATGGAAAATAATAATAATGACAATACTGATGAATAATAATACAAATACGATGAAATACCATTAAGACTAGACATTAAAAATAAAAAAATAACATAGGTATAACTAAAACTAATAAATAAGAAAGATAGCATTCTCATTTACCAGACTCGTCATTCGTTCTGCAGGATGGTTGTGACCGTATTTGGTTGAACGGAAAGGAATTTTAAGTCTCGTCGAACATGAAGAGACTTTGAAATTTGATTGAGATGAAAAAGTAGGGTCATCGGCCCAACTATCAACCAACTTTTTCAGAAATGTTAAATTTGTATTAACTCACCTGTCAGCTAGAGTGTTGAACCAAAATTCACGCACAATAGGAAGGTAATCGTGTTGAGAATGTTGAATTTTTAATATTTTTTATATATTTAATGCCTTTGTACCCGCTCTATAGTATTATATAGTAAAATTTGTAATATTTTAGATTTTTACCTATTATAAGTCCTGAGAATGTATTACTATAGTTGAATCGTATATGTAACTCTATAATTATATTTTCAAATAATCGTGAAAATCGATTTTTAATAAAAAAATTATATTATCCAAATCACTAAATAACACTACGTTATTTTTATCGTGGGTCCGACTTTTCAGCTACGAACTGTTCCGGACAGTTTTTTTTATTTAATTTTTCGTATTTTTTGCGTAACGAGTGTTTTAAATTTTAAATACAATATTGTCGTTTTATTTCAAAAGGGATGGATGAAAAACTCAAACACGTCCGCAACAAAGTGATGATTTCAGTTTGCGTTACGTTTATATATTAATTTAATTAAACGTCAGTGCACATCGTACGCATTTCGACAATTTAGTTTTTCAAACGCTAAATGGAAATCCTCATTTATTCCTGTATAGCGTGTGAACTCAACGAGTTCGCCACTCGGTTTTATCCATCCACGGTACATACCCGTGGCTAACGTAATATTACGGTTACGTTGTATACTGCGGTATAACACAATGATAATAATAGTCCCATTTGAAATAAATTCCTTGTTGCGGTATCATACCAGCACTTGTATTATATTATATTGCTTTCAGAGGAACATATTATATACAATATATAATCACTATCCAAAACTATTTATATTATATATAATATATATATAGTATATATAATATATTATAAATATTAATATATTATATATGCAATAGAAAACCCATATAATATTATAACATGTACTGTACAGTATTAATATTATATTACTATAAACGACGGCTTAATAATTATGATAATTATACGTACCGCTCGTGTTGATAACTTTAAGTAAACTATATTCGTACCTAACAACTAAACCGCTACTATAATAATAAGATATGTTGTAACTTCTAAACTTGACGTACGCAATTCACAATGGTCAAAGACAATTGGAAATTGAATTCTACCCGGAGATTATATAATAGCAGACGATGTCATTAAGAGTTTGCGAAACTTTGTGATACCCACGTGATTTTCAGTTAGGAGATCCGACGAAAAAGCGGCATAGCTACGTGCTAAAAATAAACGATCACGTGGTTATATTTCAACTAACCTAAGCCGAACTTTAATCGTATATCATAATAGGCTGAACAAATAATCTAATGTTATTAGTAGGTATATAATACCTATTATATTTTAATTTAATTCTAAAGATAATTTACATCCAGTGGTACAATTTAAGAGGACGTTACACATTCATATTTTAAGATGTTCTGTATAGACAATTTTAAAGACAGATATAGACATATAAAAATCTGACGACTTTTCAAATATTTAAACACATTTTAGAAGTAATTTATTTTAAATTAAAAAAAATAATGTTATTAAAATTAGTTCCATATCCGTGTTATTGCTGTATAGTAACTTAATTTGTTAAAAAATATATATATTTATGCAAAACTGTTAAACGGGTTCATAAAGTGATTTTAGATTAAAAAGACCTACGTTATATAATCAATAAAAAAATTTATAATTTAAAAAAACGCTTTATAGTTTTAAAAAGTTAATTTGTTTTACTTTTTTAACTTAATTAAAAGAATGTCAACGCATTTTTAAGGAGGTTCTATATAGGCAATTTATAAACGATTTCAAGAAAAATGATAATCTAACAATATTGTTCTGGTATATATTTTTTTGTTATTTTTGTTTTTTTTTTCTTTCCTTATGCTGGATGTATTGTGTAGGCGATTTAAGAGCACCTACGACATGGAGTTCAAAGTACTACAAACTGCATTAATTTTCATTATTTATTAGTAGGTATTTTATTGTTTCCGTCAAAAAAAACACGTGTGAAATATGCTTAAACGACGTCTTGTATAGGCAATTTGGGGACACCTAAGTCATGAGGGTTTCAATTTCCAACATTAAATTTTAAATTATAATAAAAAAAAAATGACTTTTTTTTACCAAATATAATAATGAATAATGAATAAAGCCACGTTACCGTGTATTGAACTGTAGATTGCTATACGTAGATAATCGAGAGTCGTGGGAACGGTGTAATCGTACGACTATTCAATATTCATTATTCGCTATTCGCCATCTTCCCGCAGATTGTCAGTAAAAGTGATACGAATCAAAGAGATTATTTGAGGAAAATAAAGAACCGTGGTAGCATTTCCCCACGACACAACGAATAATTAATATACGGTATGCGGTCACTATTCCCATGACGAAAAGACGATTAGTCGTGTAGTTGATGGATACGATTAGTATAGTCAATATACACGAGTCGTGTCGAAACACGCATATTCGGCTATTCGCGTGTACTACGACTGTTTAATATTTTTATTTAGTCGTTAACTACACGAATCGTAGGATCGCGACTTAAAAAATGGATTTATAATCCCCCCTCAAAATAAAAAAAAAAAAAAACAAAAAAAAACAAATACAATCTGAAAAAAAACATTTTTTTTTTTTAATATTCTGATGTAAAACTATTTATTTTATAGACAGTTGGTAGCTAAAAAAAAATGTAATGTTAATATTAAATCAATTAATCTTTAACGTTCGTAATCACTTACCTGAACAATTAAATCATTGTCATCAACCGTTCTGCAAGTGATTTGGCGTTGCCGATTATCAACCTGGTTGAGCGCCACTCCGCGATCTCTTTATCGCAGGTCGTTATGAAATCAATGATCACTATAAATCGTGATTACATTATTGCGACAGCCAACATTTCATATTTATAATTTTACATAGTGAAAAATACGGTTAAATCATTGTAATTAAAATGAACGATAGTATTTTGACCGATAAAAATATAACGATTTCGGTTAACGTATATATTCGTTTAACTATGTTATTGAATACAAATATTTGTACACATACCTATGACCAATAAAATTATAAAACATTCGTTTACACCGTGATAAATTAGTTAATCTCCCTTCCGTCATTAGACAAGATAATGTATTATAATTATTTTAGATATGAAACCAATGATAAATCATTGCATTCGATATATACAATTCTGAGCGGTGAAATCGTTTATTTTTTTTTTATGGGAAGGGAGAATAAAAATGACCTCTCTAAATAAAAAACTATAGAATTAATTTACTATCAAAAATCTCTTTTTGAAATGCATTTTAAACACAATATACTAGCAGATGTCACACCCGTCTTCCCCCGGGGTTTTATTTTATATTTCCCTTCAAATGCGTTAATGAAAAATTAAATAAGGGTTCAGGCTTGGTTTTCGATTAAAACAAGTTTATTAAACAGAATTCAAACTTTCAATAACTAAAGGTCAAATTATTATAGTAGCGCATTAAGCGAACAAATTGTACAGCAATAAAATAGACGAAATTCTAAAACCGATCATATTAATATAAACTCGTATTATCGTTTTATAAATTATAGATCCCAAGTCCATATTATTATACGTATAGATAGCCTATATGCCGACGTAAAGTAAATAATAAAACAACAAGCCATTTATTATGAACCAGAATGCGTTTGGGATTTCTATAAAACGAATAAACGTGATCTGAAAACGTGTATATTTTTCCAATAATATTTATGGCCCATTGATCTCAAACTGTTTTCGCATCGAATGAGATCGGATTTATAAACATTTCCAATCATTTGGTATAAAAATAATGTAAGTATATAATACGAGTATGTATTCATTTTAAATCGCTAGCAAAACGAAAATTGTGACAGCCTATATAATACGGTTAGTTTATAAAAATAGCATATCATCGATTAAATACACGTAAAAATATTAAATTTAAAATACTTTAAAAAAAAATAAAAATATCGAATATAGAGTGCGATGATAAACTATAAAAATATAAGAAAATTGGATTTTTTTTTTTTTTTTTTTTGAAAGGTGGCATTTCTGGATTGTAACAATAATTTAAAAATTATTTTTTGGAAATATTTTATTAGATCGAACACAATAATAATAATTAAATTAAAAAGGATACTGATAATAAATTAAAAGCAATTCTTATGGCTGTTCAAAAACTAGTAACAATAAGACTTAGATGTTGAAAATGGAGCTCAATGTAACCTTGCAATGATTTTTAAATTTGTATTACATTACGAGAGTGACATTGTTCGTAAAAAATACCGTAATAAAATTAAATTATAATTATATCGAGATTTGTAAGTTATTACGAATCGACCTACATAATTTTTAACGAACAGTATTAGCATCTATAGTAACATAAATCGAAAACTATACATTCAAACACAAATTCGACAAAGCAGGCATATTTCAGACTACCCTAAAGTGTCCATTTTGTTTAAAATTATTCTATGATTCCATAAAATTTACAATTTAACCATTCATTCAATATTGAATAAATAAATAAATCCCAAATTGGACTCTTTTTCAAGTGATTCTTCGATTTTCGAACTAAATTTTCAAAACAAAATCACCAGTTACACACCATATTATAAATACGTATATTCCTCCTCGACCGTGATAATGAAATTTAAACCGAATTTTTAGAAATATTTCTTCCACATTGTAATATTTTAGAATTACACATTCTAAAAATTTCACATCTCACATTTCCACTTTTTAAAATATTAATTATTAGATTAAATTCCAATTTTTTCCGTGTCCCCTTTTTATACTTTTCTAAATTTAACGAAAACAACGACGAAAACGACGACTTTTTCACGGCTTATGTAAGGGATTAAATGATTTGGCATCCTTTTGAATCCCCTAGTAATAATATCAAAAATTTTTTCTCCCATTTTCTGTATATTCTGTAGTAAAGGCCTAAATCGTTGGCTAATAGACCCGTTTATGGCGATTTCATTAGGATTTCATTTAATTTAACATGAATTCGGGGGGTTTTCCATACCAATCCTCATTCATGTTAAAACGAAACAAAAGTATTTTATACTTTAGAAATTAGAAAACTTTTCACTATATACGTAGGTACATAACATTTATTCAAAGTGAGAAGGGATTTCGTTGCCCTCTTACGTTCATTTCATTAATAATTTTCCTTCTTCCATTTATTTCGTCCGATTTAAAAACCACATCTCTCGAAAATATTATGAACACTTAAAACTTTTACAACTGTTGCTTACTTATATATGGATAAAGGAGAAGATTCAAGAAAAAATAAAATAAAATACGAATATTTGCGAAATTGAAATAACCTTCTTATTTCATAAAAGTGGGTGGACAAAAGTTTGTTGGTTGAAATCGATATAATATAATATAATTTAAACACATTCCCCTAAAATTAAAAATATAATTTTATCATTCTAACTGTAATAAGGTATTAAAAAAATCTTTTTTTTAGGGGAGGGGGAAAGATTTTGTAATAATACGAATTCCAATACTTCCATACCCCTCCCCATAAAATACCCACCATGATTTTTTTTTTTTTATTAATGTTTATAAAATTATATCAGAAAAAGCGAAAAATGGCCAAATTAAATTATTACCTATAGACGGGCACAAACAATATTCAACACAAACAAACTTCACTTAAACATAAATAAATAGCACAATGATATGTATCCCGAAATTACCTCCCCACACTAAAGCCATAAACATTCACTAGCCCGAGCTATTACGCGGCAAAACTTTTCAAATTCGTTAATTACTATACTATAATTAACGACCGACCTAATTATATCTACCTGCGTTTATTGTCAAGGTTTTCTCGGATTTTTTTTTTTTTAATAAAATGCCAAAATCAATGGTTTTTTCTGGAAATAGTTATTAATACTTATTGTAGTAGTACTTATTGCGAGATAATGGTTATTTAAAAGTATATTTCGGATGTTACTGAGTGCATACAATTCGAGTGTGATCAGAACTCGAAAAATCAGAATATTTCAAACATTTAAATTACAATATTTTACACTAAAAGGACTTTTATAGATTTAATAAAATTATTCGTCCGGTATGTAGTATACTTGAGTTATTTTTTTAACAAATATTCAACATTTTTGGAAATTTTAGTTATGTTACAAAAAAAAATCCATATACCTAATAAATACATTCTCGTAAGAAACAAATAATTCCACGTGTGAACTTTATTTTAGTTAGATATTGTTTAAAAATAAAATTATTATAATATTTCACTATGTATACCAAGTAATCGTAGTATAGTAAATGAGTTTTTTTCTTTAATTATTATCATTAGTCTGATTTATACAAATACTTGCATAATATATTATTCTTATTTTTGGTACAAAAAAAATTAAATTTCCCTCTCTCGTCTCCATATACTCACTTTTGCCTCTTCTTACTGGCTATATAAATTACGAGTATCTGTAGTTCATCGGCATAAACCCAAAACGAATTTTATTAACACAGCGATTTTATGCGGATTTATATTGATATATTGATGTTTCGAAAAGATTCTTTCAAAAAAAAAAAATTTTTAAATAATATTCATTCATTTATTTATTTAAGCGCCACGTTCTTATTAAAAAAAAATGACTGAATAATTAAATATTGTATTTTGATCTTTCTCGCATTGTAATTTTCCTATAAACGAGAAAAACTCATCAATAATCGGCCAAAATAAAACGATTACCTAACATAAACATCGAATATTGAAAATTGTATCATTATATGGTAATACCAATACTGTTGTTGGTTTTGACTCTAAAAAAATATTCGTAATGTAAAATACTTGGAAGTTCGCCACCCCTTTACAATATTCGCTAGTAAATTTTAATTTAATTAAATTTCATGGAAAATAAAAATATTAATAAAAAATGCATAACCCGCCAAATTAGTGTAGGTACCTGTATTATATCTACATATGTAAATTGAATTATCGGTCCCATAACACAATATCGTATGTTTCCCATGGTTTTCCGAGACCCGAACATTCAGGGTTCCGTAAAACGGGGTGATGTAATAGGATCGTGGCGGTGAATCGAGTCAGTGATTGTTATTTTATAATTTTTTTTTTTTTTTTGTAATGATAAACAAACTACAAATTATATAAAAAAAAATTCAACATTCCCTAAAAAAAGTTTGCCGAATTTCGCCCCCCCCCCAAAAAAAAAAAATAAAAAATTTAAAAAGCACCGTAATTTTTATCTCTAATTCTATCAGTAGATATTGTACTTTATTCAGCCACACTGTAACATCGATTTTGTATTGTATCGAAAAAATCGTAAAAAGTAATCCATATACGAACTATCCAATGATGGCCCGTGGCGCCAGAGATAATTATCTTCTATTCCCCTTTGTCTCTCTACACGTACATACCGCACAAGTTCGATTTATAACTCTCATCTGTGTCCTGCGTATATACTCGTAAATCTATCTATAACCCGATTTTTATCTACTCCGCACACCATGCTTTAAGTTAACAATGCAATCGCATTTTCTTTGGGCCTAATTCGTCTATTCTTTCCATCTATGTTAAATTTTCAGCTACTTATTTCATTTCTCCTCCTTCCCCAACGTGCCCGTTTCCCAACCACCTGGACAACTGTAAATACAACGCCCAAATTATCCCTCTTATTTATTCATTCCTAATTCCATCTAACCTATAGTAACCAAATAATATATATCTTTTAAATTACCAATATTTCCATACACGACTGAGCCAGCTTTACGAAATTCCTATTCGCGCAGCCGACGCTAGACATTTTGTACACGTATCTTCTCACGTGACATATTATTTGCCTCTCTCCGTTTCATCAAGTCACGCCGTGCCCTACTTTTTACACCACCTGCGATTTCGCTATCGTCTTGCACAGCACTGGAATCTACTAATCTACCGAATTTTAATTTTTTTCCCCTTTGGAATAATGAATATTCTAATCAATAGTTTCCTAAATCAATAAGTGGCAGAACGTTCTTACTATGGATTAAAATATTAACGAAATATACGAAATTCGACTACACGGATCCAAACTGTCTGGTTTCCTAATAAACGTGTAAACATTTATTAAACCTTATATGAAACCCTTTAAGAAGACGTCGTACGCACGGTTCTTAAGAGGTTCTGTACAGGGAATTTCGAAGATATTTAAAAAAAAATTGAAATCCAACAATTTAAAAGTATTTAAATATAATTTTTAAGGCATTTAAAAATAGTCTTATGCCAATTATATTTTTTTACCATAAATATAGCGGTAATAGCAGTAGTATAATCGCATTTTTAATTTTTATCGACTTGAAAATATCGTAGAAAGATGAGTTAAAATAAAAACGATAGAAAATAAAATTGTCTAGAGCCCTGTGTAGCCGATTTTTAATATGTGCATATTAACACGTTTTATGAGTTATAAAAAAATTGTTTTTTTAAATAACTATAAATCTTGAAAAATTAATATATCAAAAAAAGGCTACGTGTTCACTAGATAATGTTATTAGATATAATTTGTTTTTTCTTTCGTAACATATTTGTAAGTTGATAAAAAAGAAAAATGCTAATACAAATTTTTCATTGCAAATGTGTGGATACGACGTCCTCTTAAATGTAAGTTTAAACATTAAATAAAAATGTAATAGGCATTCAATTTGGTCTGATCAAATGCTGTGAAACCTTTCAATTAACAATATTTGAACAATTTCGGGAGGCTTGTTACAATATTGAATCGCAATATTAAATTCCATATTGCATCGCCAGGTTAAATTCGACATTGAACCGCATTCAAGGATCAAAAAAATAAATATATTCTCATAAATACCTTACAATTTCATTGTATTTCACTCTATTCTACTATTGTACTACCTTCTCCGAAGGTCTTTTTTCCCTGTGAATATTTTACAATAAATCTTATTTTCGGTGATTGAATTTGAACCTCTATCACTTGCTTAACAATTTTCATAATCTAGCTTAACTCACCGATCTACCCTTCAGTGATAAAGACGTAGTCAGAATTGTAGGTATATAAATACTCGAATAATGGTAATATAAGCACCACGGCAAAGGAGAAGCCAGAACGGGCTCAGACTGGTGCCAAAGTTTGTTTACATGACCCCTTTGGAAAATACCCAAAAATGTGACTTACGTTATTAACCGGAGTGTAAAACACACTTTGACATCAATCTGAGTCCGATCTGACTATTATTAAATTCGCAGTGACGATCCAATATTTTCCCCTTATTTGCCTATATTATCGTATGCTATTCCACGGGCGTTTATATATACCGTCAGTTCCACGAGACCTACATTGCAGATAAGCCCATATTTTCGTGGTTTTAGCTACTCCTCCTCTTTATCTTAAAACTCATATCTATGGTAGGTCAGGAAAGGGAAATTTCCTCCCTGGAGAATCATTTTACCAGCATTATTGCTCAAACTAGTCATTTATAACATAAAAGTATTTTAATTTATTTAAGTCTGCCTCTTCCTCATATATATTCTGTGAGCGCTAAACATTGAAATATGAACATAATTTAATGTTGAATTAATGTTGAAAAAAAGCATTTAATATTTAAATATTCAATGAAATTTTATGCTACATTAAACTTTAAACATTAATTATTTTACATTGATTTTATGTTTATTATTATTAAATATTAAACAATATAATGTCTATAATTACAAAATTTTGTTTGGGTTTGTGAATATCTAAATTCTCTAGAACGAATCAAAATCGGTTCAAAAATTGATTTTTGACCATCTATAAATTCGAATAAATGAGAGAAGATTGTTAATATAAAAATCGAGTAACGTTACAGAAACGTCGTATATAATATTCGTAAATTCGTTAATTTTCACTAGAAAAAATCAACATAATGACTATTTATTAAAAAAATTGTATTTACATTGTAAAAAAACCTTTATAATTGATCCTATAGACGGAGTTCATTCCATGAATAAAGTTTTCCGAAAAAGCCAGTCATTTCTATCTCTAATTAAATAAGTAAATATAACATATTCTCATTCAGGAGTACTAACGTCAATTTTTTATGTTATTGAATAAATGTAAAAATGAATCCAGACACAACTATATTTTTTCGTAATGGGCCACGAATAATTTTACCCCAGCGATATTCGTCTTCTTTCTCTTTGTCCACATTTTCTAAAAAAATTTTTTTTTTAGAATTAATTAAATCTTGTCAGTATAGGGATGGAAGCACTCCACTTATTGAATATAATAATCTTGGTAGTTGTATTATATTCAATAAAACGATTCTAAGCAGAGCTTTGATGTAATATACGAGTAGATAACTATTAATGTTAACCAAAAGAAGTAGGTAACAATGACAATTATATTTGTTGCTTTGGTATTTCCCCTACATTTAGAAAATATTTCTATTATAAAAAGTATTTTTTCTATACGCTTAACGAAACTACTAGGAAACAAAAAATGACACTTTAAAGTAACGATTAGCACCAATTTTCTAACAAAAAATCTATATCTCTATATCTCTATGATATTAACTCTTATTAGACTCGTTTTACCCGAAAAATTTCTCACAGAACAAAAATTTAACATAATTGTAAAACGACTAGTTTCCTCACTCCGATCAGAATCTAAATACATCTAAATGAATAACATATATTTTTCGCAACTTGTACAACATTCTAAATTGAAAAGTTTTCGAAATGTATGGGTAATGAATAATCGTATGTATAAAAAAAATAGAATTTTATACATCTATTGCGTCTCTAAAATAGTATTTGATCCTTGGCCAGTATATTATATGTTCCTAATTTATTTGGATTACCGTTCGGACAATATATATCTGATTGTATATGCTTGTTCGTCACGTATACGTATTATATCGGACGACAATAAAGTTTTTTACAACCGAACTATAGCTGTAACTGTACTGACATTAATGTCACTATAAAATAAAAAATAAAAATCTATTTTCTCCTAAATAATGATCATTTGACGATGTATACGCAGCACTGCGCGTGTAAAACCGGATTTTCTCGTTTTATTTACATCCGATTTATGATTAAATATATTAAATATACGTAATTTTATCAGTATAGAGAGTGTAGTATTGTAAAAATATTGTGGAGACTTCGCTGTGAATAGTTCCATCCTATTATCATTATGTGATAAAATAATCAGAAAAAAAGTACTCCTACACGTACAGAAACCTCTCCGAATAAGTACAGTGTACACCCACCCCTGAATTTTATGTTTTCAAAACATTAAAACTATCTTCATATTTGATAAACATATTATAGTTATATAGATTTTAGTGTGGCATTTAAAAAATAAAAGGAATTGTCTCCCCATAGTCGCATATAATCAATAGTCTTATATATCTCTCAGTAATCCTGTTTATTTGATAGCACGGTGTCGAGAGTGCATGTCAAAGATAAATATTTTCCAACTTATTCAACAGCTATTAAGGACCTCGTCTTAATATAATAAGTAACTAACACTAACGTACAACGGTTTTAAATAGCATCTTATTAGATTTGATATTATATCATAAATGACAGTAATAATTGGACATTATCGGTTATAATTTATGACATTCATTAACAGCAGTTTATAATATAAAATTGAGCAACTGATGTTTGAGACGTTTGCTTTTGATTTTTTTGAAAACTCCATCAACTACAACTATAATTTTTGTAAAAATTTACAAATTTCAATATAATATAATATTCCTATATATATATATATATATATATTTTTTTTTTATTTATTTATTTAACTATTAACTATTTTAGAAAAGAAATGATCTTTAAAGATTTTTCAATGTATTTTTTAATCAGAATATTTATCACTTTTTTGTTGTGTTTTTCGATGCTTTTTTTCTATTGATTTAAACAATATATTTTATTCGTTTATAGTTTATTAGTGCTGTATATACTAAACATCCGAACTCCATATAGTCATTAAAGTAATAACAAAGGCATTATTGTTATTTTTATTGTTATTACTATTATGTACTTCGATCGAATCACAGTGGTTTACAACCGATGCGTTTTTCCTAAACTTTATATTTTATAGTAATCTTCTTTCGTCGGAGAGGCTTAAATTATGTGTGTGTGTGTGTGTGTGTATGTGTATATTGTCGAATGACGCTGATAAATACGGAGCTGAAGTACGCTCGTATATGTTTTTTAGAATAATCTTTTGGCATAAAAGAAATAATAATAAATGCTTGTACCTCGAAATTCCCGGAGTCGTTTTAATAAACGTTCCTATCTGTTCCTATCCGTCAAAAACTGTGTATTTTTACTAACAGAACTCTGCTTATAAACTACCACTACTATCGCATCGTTAATTAAGCCTTTTATACTTGATAGTTAATGTTACTGTTTCGTACTCTTCGTATGCACAATAATGGTTATATTATTAAATTAGTACGAAATGAAAATTTCTGACAGCGAATTCCAAGGAGAATACATAATTTAAAAACATAATTGTTAAAACAAATGTGATAATATTTCGTGATACGCAAAAGTGTGCTCTGATTTAAAATGTTAAACTTTGTTTTTATGTGTTCAACTTGGTGAACCGGGTTTTTAGCACCTGGTGTCCTGGTATCCAGATATTTATTTGTTTATTTAATGATACTTTACGGATATTTGCCCGATTTACAATTAACACATTTAAATATAATATATAAAACCAAGTAATTATAAAAGGGAGAAGTAGAGTGAAAACCAGTTGTTATAGACATACAACGATGTAGTGTTTCTTTTAGAACATATTAACTTGTTGAGGAGGTAGGAAGCGAAGTCCGGAAAAATCGGATAGGAAATTCGAAAATAATTTAAAGAAACATTTAAAAAGAGAGTAGGTACGGGGAATCAATTTTCCACGTAACGATTTAATAATAAAAAAAAAAAAAAAACGGAGGTTAGCATCACGCTGGTGTACCGGCATATAGTCATGTGAAAGACATTTTAGCTTTAAAACATGACTAGCATAATAATTTGAAAATTGTGTTGAAATCGCTCGAGCATAATATAATTAAACTGTGTTAGGGTCCCAAATTTAAAAAAAAAAAAGTTGTCAAAACATTTCGTTGAAATCCATAGATTTTCAACGAATGTCGTATGACTGATAACTGATGATAATAATAATATGAACCTATAACATGTATATTATTACGTTAATGATATTTTAATAAATATTAAACACATTTTATTAAAAAATCTAAAACTAAAAATCCTAATTGAAGGTTTAAAAGGCTAATATTATTAATATGTTCATATAATATATGGGTAATAAATATTTCGATCGGATATTATGCTAAATTGTATTCATGTGTACCCGAAGAGAATACGTGCTACCGTAATGACAAGTATAAACTATGGTAACACGAATATCGGTGATAGTGGAAAAAAAACAATCATAGATAACCACATAAGTAAGCTCGCTCTTATCATTAACAACACATTAACCACAATTCTAACCACTTATTCTCCTTATTTTTACCTTCACTATCTATAAATCTCACCATAACCACAAATTAAGATAATTAACATTATTAATATTGTTACTAAACATATTTTAATATTTCTGTGACAAAAAGATATTGTATGATATTCATTTTTAACCCTTTAATCGATACTGTTACTTATACGCATATAATATTTTTAAAAAAAAATCAGTTAATACTAATAGGAAAATGAATTATGTGCCACTCAATTGGAAATGATTTCCGTATTGAACGAAAATGAAAATAAATGGATTTCGATAATGTTCAAAGACGTTGCGGATAAAAGTAGTATCGATTTTTCTCCACTTCAAAACAAATATATTTGTGTTGTCTTGTTTGTATTATTTTTTTATTATTTTTATGGTTTGACTATTTTTTTAGTGTAACTATGGGTGCGATTTTACGTGATTTTATTGTAACTACGATTTTATGAACCAAATACCATCGGTCACCAAAAATGGTATAACTTTGTCAATAATGACTTTTTTTTTTTTTAATAAATGTAATAATTTAAATAAAAATATAGAAGTTCATTAAATATAATATTATGTTAGCACAAAAATAATATATTATACTTAAAAACACATAATTTATCAACAGGTGGTCAATACAGGAGAAAGCATTATTATCTCAGCAGTTACAGAGTTAACGAAATAAACCTATATTATTACGACGTACTAATGTATTATAATCAATTAACGTATTAAGTGTTTCATATAAATTTATTAATTTTTATATAGACGAAAATTACGAAACTGTGGAATAATGATTTTTCAAAACGCCACAGGTAGTCTAACCCGGCGTCGACGTTGTCAGCGACATTTCATTTAATAAGCCATCGCACGCCGTATACCGACGAAACGCAATTAAATATATCGTTCACATTTGTGCTCGCACAGTTTCAACTGTTTTCTTCCTCTTTTCATATTCAATTATAGTCGGCATACCGTTCAGCGGGCCTTTTAGCATTTCGGATTAGGTACACTGCACGCAAACATTATCTCGTTTAAAACGCAATAATATTTTATAGTCATTCGTTTTCAACTACTGATAGTTTGTTTTCCGTTTCTTATCGAAAATTATATTTAGCTTGAACCAATACCGACCAAATTATGTAAATACGGATCTCATGTCGTTGGGAGTCTTGAAAATTAAACCTCTTTCGAACATATCCATAAAATAGGACATATGCGATAGGGCAGCCCGTTTTAAATCCGCAGTATCCTGAAAATCCGGCTGATTTTCGGGAATTTTTAGGTTGGTAATTCTGAACCTCTAGGAAATAATCACAGTTCCAAAAAATGTACTTATTACCATGAGAATATTATTTATGATGATTATTTATATTTAAACACAATTTTAATTTTGTATTACCATAGAAGTCCGAATAAAATATCATTATATATAGTACCTAAAAAAAAAAAAAAAACAGCTTTAATTGGAAATTATAATAAAAATACTTTTGAGTATTTTTTTATTGTTTTCAAAACGCCCGACCTTTTTGGTTACATAATTAATGATAATTCCCAAACTGCTCCGTTACAAAAGGACTCCTAAACACTAGTTTTTTTTTGTTTTTTTTTTTTTTTTTGGACGAAAACTTATCCTCCCAACTACCCGAATATTCTGTGATATATTATGGTCAAATTATGGTTTTGAAATTGAAGTCATAACGAATCAATTTGAATATATCAGGCGATTTATTACTAAAACTATTATTACTATATTAAAAATATATAATATTATAATATAATTTATTTAATTTTGTACTCTCTGAAATTTACTCTATGTACATCCATGTAATCCATGAACAGTATTCATTTCTATACCTATACTATAACACTTGAATTTCAAATTATACATAATATATTTATTCACGAGAAAATTTAGTAAATATTTAAGTTTTACAAAATGTACTTAGAATTAAGGTAGTATACGAATATATTGTACTATTCGAATATAATATACAACGATAAGAGTATTTTTTGTGCCTATAAAACTATCTAAAAGCTGACTAAACAAATGAAATTAACCGTTTAACAAGTGTTTGTAAAGTAGTAGTTCCTAATATTAATATTCAAATATAAATTATAACTTGAATTTTTTCTTTCAAATCTAAAATAATAATACTCGTACTACTACACTCCCCAACGAACAATAGACGAATACTAACTGTATCTGAAGATCTTTTATTTTATATAAAAAAAGGAAATTTTAAACAAATGTTTTATAACTTATAAACAATCCCTTAAGGATGCTTCCATAACAGTATTTATATTAAAGGGTGTTGGTATATACAATTTCTGAAAAATATTAGTATTTTTGTTGCAGTTATCAGTCGTAAGTATAGGTATATATGTATATCGTCAGCCTAAAAATCAAAGAGTGTAATTCTAAAAATCAAAATTTTACAGGAGATAAAGAAAACGTTCCAATTAATTATTTTGAAAAAAAAAATGTATGATCCTCAAATATTTATATAATTACTATTATATTTATTTATGATTATTATTACGAAATCTCTTTTTATGTTTTATGTAAATCCTTTATTAATTAATGGATTTACGACCAATTCTTCAAAATGTCTATACTATTAATGAAGATACGACTTTTTGAATAGTATAGGAGATACGACTATGTTTTATCGTTCAACAGAAATTTCATGGAAAACTATATATATATATATATTGAAATATCATTAACAGGATAAACAAATGACGCATAACTTTTGTTTCTTAAAAAGTAAAAATGTATAAAAAAAAAAAAATGAAGTTTTTGTAGTTACGTTCATTGCTTTCTAGGATGAACATATAAACATAGTTTTATATGGGTACATAAGCATACAGGGTAACAGAGTTATTACACATGTCAATTATATATTTTAAAATCATTAAAAAGTAAAAGTCGACAATTTTACCGTTTACGAATCGAATGTTTATGGCTATGAATCTAATTCCAACAGTACATCACCACCACACGTAAAATATTCGAATTCTCCAATAAGTGAATCATCCACCAATTTTAAGTTTCTATTCTAAATTATAATTATTTCATATTCCTGGTATGTATATTTGTCCATCCGTCCTCTAATTCCGATTTCTAAGATCGTTCAATACTCTAAAAAGTCGTCATTGTAATACCGATTGTTGGTTTATAATTGGTTATACACAATTGATCGTAATATTCTAGCAGCTAAATTATATCGTTTAGGTTTTCGTCGCTCTATGCATTCATGATTAATCTTTTTTATATCAAATAGTATATTTATATCTTACTTATATCATATAAGATGTTAAATATAAAAACTTTTCTTTCTATTATTTGAATGCAATTTCAGTGGTTACATATTGCACTCTTGTTTAATTTGTTCATTAACAACATTTAATTTTTCAATTTCGCGTCTTTGATGGCCGATGACCTTAAACTATTTCGCATGAATATAACCTCTAATGACGTCATATTACTTCAAAATGATTTATTCTACATACAATATTGGTGTGACCTTAATAACTCATGCTTAAATGTCTTTAAATGTGAAATATTGAATTTCTAAAAAAAGAACGAGCTTCATAATTATTATTTAAACAATTCTGAAATCATTCATGTAAACAAGAATAAGAATTTAGGTATATTTTTTAATCCATCTTTATAGTTTAATTAACATCATATACATATGCCAGACAAACCTTCATCTATGATAGATTTTATAAGTCGAAGCTGCAAAGAGTTTAAAAATCTAAGTACATTGAAAGCGCTATATTTCTCATATGTACGATCAATGTCCGATTATAGTTTTGTAGTTTAATCACTGAACGAGCTTTTTTGATACAAATAATTGAGGGGATTCAAAATTATCATTTAAGAAAAGTGTCCTTTAGATATGGTATTTCACATCAACCTCACTCTTCTTATCAGCCATTACTAATTTTATGGACCTCAAATCATTGAAAACAAGAAGGATAAGATTAGATTTCTGTTTTATTTTCAAATTACTTAACGGATACATTTATTATCCAAATTTACTTGACAAACTAAAATTGTCTGTTCCTAGTCGGAGTACTAGACAAACAATTACTTTTTATATGTCATTCCAGTCTACGAATTACAGTATCGATGGTCAGCTGTAAATAAATGTATGAAATTTGTAAATAAGTAGGACTGGAGATATGACGATAATATCATCGTGTTTTAAAGGCATTTTTAACTAAAATTAATTTTAAATAATTATTAATATTAATATTTTCCATTTTTATTTAAATTTTCCAAAAAATATTTTAACTAACTAACTAACTATTACCATTGATTTTATAATATTCACTATACATAATAGAATACCCTACATCATCTACGTTATATTTAACAAATATAATATTTCTTATTCATATATCAAATAATTAAATAAATAAAAATAAAAAATTTTAGAGCATTTTGTAATTGCATTATTATGAATTTTTAGGGCATTAAGTCATTTTTATAGGGCATTTTACAGGGATTTTAGAGCATTAAATTCCCAGCCCTATAAATAAGAATACCATTGATATTTTTTTAAATGTAATTATTAATGCTTTTAATGGATATTTGAATAGTTTACTTTCTTATATTGCTCGTACTTTGAAATCTCACATAATAATTGTATATTGCAAATTGTATTTATATCGTTATTGAGCAATTGCCATTCTAAATAAATAAACAAATATGAATTCGAGTTGTAATTTTAAAGAATATGAAAATCTCAATGATCAAAACGCTCAATGAGTATGTTTTTCCTTACTCGTTTTAAATTATTTTAAGTTCATCAAATATATTTGTGCATAAATGTTTCCGAATTTTAGACCACTTTTATTGCCATTTTCTCTGTACACATTTGATCTATACTGACGTCTTCAAAATTTTCTTATCCAGATGTCGTGTACCTGCAGGTATCTACATATTATATTTTGTGTATCGCGCGTATACCGGACGACCGTATTTGAATAACGATGAACGCGATTTTTTTTTCAAAAAAAAATGTTTGTGTTTCGTTAGCGTCTTGACCTATTTATTATCGTGTAAACGCATATGTTTACTCTATACAGTAATTTAGGGTGGACATTTTTCGATAGGTTTTTAAACGGAAGCGCCCGCAAAATGTACCTACTCGACAGTTTCTATAATAATATTATGAATTACGACAACGTACTCGAGTCGTATTATGCGAAGACCGTCCGTAACATTTCTACACGTTTACGTCATAACACTACTAACGTGTTGATTAAGTGTGCATACTTTCATAACAGTTGCAGTGGGCCTCCATACATTATCGTACATATATAATATTATAATACGATTTCCCGACGCGCTCGTATCCTTCGCAGATAAAATACAAATGACACGGTTTAATCGCATCCGAAACGTCACGTTTTACTCGGGATATACAAATACACATATACATTTATAGTAGACGTCCCCGAGAAGATGTTTCAAAAACACGTGTACCGACCGTGCGTTAAACACGAGTCTATGATAAATCGTTTTTCCTCCCCCCCCCTCCCAATTATTTTTAATGTACAGGAATGGCAGGAATCGGTTGACTTGTTTACCAATGTCACAAATGCGTGCACATATACGAGATTCGAACCCAACGCTATAACGGTGTACACGTTATACATAAAACCGATCTCATTAGATATTCAGACGACGTTTTCCCCCCGCGAAACAATATTGTATTATAATAAATTATAATAGTACGAAAAGATTGTAAATAGCGTTTCGTTTCGTTTTTTTTTTTTTGAAGATACACACTTTTTTACTCGCCCAAATTCGAAAAAGAAAATCGCATTTTTTATTATTTTTTTTTTTTTTGTATCAGAATATGGATTCTCTATTAGTTTGATTATCGAACTAGTCACGTATTTAAAAATAAAAGATCCTATCTAAATAGTAAATAAAAACAATTAATTTTAATAGGATTATATTAAGCCGAATCGCATACCGCGAGAACGTTCACAGCAGTAGGTATGAATAAAGAGTTTTTCCGATAAAACTATTCCATTAATATATTAGGTATATTGATAGCGCATAAAACAAACTCCATTTACATAGTTTGTGCGTTAATAATGAAAATGTTCTGTTTAGGGTAAATCATTATACTCTTGTTAATAAGAAACGTATTTAAAAGGGTCGGAAGCGATCTGTTTCTAAAGAGTTTGATATAGGCAATTCGATAATTAATTACAGACAAGTGTTGTAAATGATTACGTATTAATATGCATACATCATCCATATCTCTTCGCTTCATACGTAGCTTTCCATACAACATCATATCTGTTATTCTCATATACGGGCACGCATCAGTCATCGACAGCCGGCTGAAAAACATTTTTTACTATGAAAAGTAAAAAATTGTGCAAATCGTTTATAAGCATACTTTAAATAGTCCACTTTTGATTTTGAAAACTAATTTAAATTCGTAAATATTTACTTTACGTTTTGCAGGGAATTCATTTTTTATTTATTTCCTTTGATACGTTTTGTTTAATAAGAATCGTATTTTATTATGTATCTTCTTTTTGGGTTGATGATCTGAATTAAAGAATCAATAAAATAAAAAAATTTTATATTTTTCCTAGAAATTGTAGAATAAAGAGAAGAGATAATTGAATTCGAAATAGTTTTCAAAATTCTAATTGGATCACGGAAGTCTAATATGCTTGCTTATTTACCGTTCGATTACGGGTCTAAACGCATGGAGAAAAAACCGCTTTCAACCGCCTTAAGGTAGAAAACTTTTTCCAAGTAAAACCATAATTAGTAGTTTTAACTTGATTAATAATATAATTTAACACGAGTTATTTGTTCTAAACTCTGACTTTTATTTAGACAACCATAAATATGAATATAAACGATAATATAATTTATTGAAAATGTTGTGATTAGATTATGTCAGTTAAACGCGAATGCTCGGATAATATATTATTTTCTTAAACGGATTTCGTGTAGAAGTAAACATATTTCTTTGACATTTGTTTAATATAACATAGTACATAAAGTACGCGCGTTGTATAAACGAAATATAAATACCGTAAAAAAAAACAAAATGAAAATAAAACATTCGTCGCATGCGAACGTTTATTTTCATATTGTATGGTACGAGGTAAATTTACATAGTCTGCGTTTTTCGGAAATCGGTTAAATAATATACGTATATATTTATTATTAATCGTAAAAAGCCGCGTTAAACCGGATAAATAACAGACCCATGTCGATCGCCTTCCGTCGAATAAATCCAATCAAATCTTTAAATAGTTATAATATTGAAAAATGCCGAGTTCATCGTGTTTTATAACGATATTATGTTTATCCATGCTTTCAGAAAATCTAAATAGAAAATAGAAATAATGGAATCGGAACCGGTAATCGTCGTGGATCAGGAAAATTGCTTTTACGAAGAAGACGAGGATACGGAGGACGTGGCTGGAAACGGACAAGGATGTCCGGACACTCCTCCGCAGGACCCGTTCTTCCTGTCGCCGTTCAGGGACATGCGAAAACGCTCGTTACCGACGCCGCAATGCACGTCCGGAATAACCGCCAGTCAAGTAATATTTCTTTCCGAAGTTAATATACATAAAATAACGAGATATTATTTATAATTGGATCGATGCGTTTTCTCGCGTAATCCATTTTAAAATGCGAAAATAATCGTAAATAAACCATAGTGGGTGTTCATAATGAATCGTCGTAGGTAGGTATATTGACGAGTGCCTACGTCTTTGGACCTGCAGAGGTTCTCAAAATTCGAGGCCAAAAACATGTTCGAAAATTCAAGAACCCAATCACAGTCCGACCATACGGTCCATGGAATAGTAACATTTCTGATTGTCTCCAAGTATATCATATATGTTACGGGCAAAGTAGAAAATCCGAACATTGTGCAAACATTTAGGGCAATATAAAAATGATAATTTAAAAATACTCAAATTTCGCATAATATATATATATATATTATTACGAAAATTCCCCGGGCAAAGTCTACTCTGCCCTGTATATTTATGCGGGCAATGTGGACTAATAGTAAACTTAAACTAGTTTGACATTTTCGCCAACTTTCCCAAACTTTTCGATATGCAAGGAGATGTTTATCCAGGCTATTGAAGTACCAACAGTAAAAATTTATCTAAAAGAAACTGCTCGGAAAATGATCAAATTTGGGTGGCTAAGGATATGACATATAAGGATATATACATAAACATGTAGTTGCAAAAGTATAGGTAGATTTTGCAATTCTAAATTTCACAATAGTGGTTCGTGTAAGAACAAATAAAAAACAACTATCCGTGTTTAATTTTGATTTTCAAAATAACATTAAAATAACCATACAAATGTAATAATAATAATAATACATACATACTTATAGTTTATAAAATAAACATCTAACGTAATAAAACCAGTTTATTTATGTTCATTAAAATAAGAGGATCTTTATTGTTTAATTTTTCATCTACTTTTTCCAATGGTCTCAATTTGATTTGACTTCTGTAGGTACACAATGTCCGAACAATGTAAACTTTTCCCAACTTTGACTACAAAAATTGAGCATTGTGCACAACATTATTAAATATTTTTTCAAAATGCATATATATATTATATAGGTAAGTAATACAAGACTATTATTTGATTTTTGAAATCTACTGAAATTTTTGTTTTAAACAAATGTTTTTTTATCAATATTTTTAATTTTTTAATATAATATCAACCCGGGTCTAAACGACAATTAATATAATTAATCTACCGACGCACATAGTATATAATTTTATTGATCTACAACCATTCTATAAGAGTCATAATAATATATTAGGTAATATACAAACAAGTTTGAAAATGTTTTTTTCGATCAAAATTCGTGATTACACAACAATCAAATGTATATGGTACCGGAATAAGACAACTTATTTTTTAAGAACAAAAATCTATTGAAATAATATTATTACCTATCTAACAACCCGAAAAATGATAATATAAAATACGTGGGAACAATATATTTCGTTACTCCTACACGTACTTCCATTATAAGAAACTTCCTATTTTCGGAATTCCAAATACATTACGTATTTTTTTTTTTTTTTTTGTACTTGCAAATCTATATATACACAATACGTACTATAAATTATAAATATTATAGATTCCCCAAATTCACTATAAACATGCAGCATAATCAATCTATTTTAAACGTTAAATTATAAGACTTAATCTTGAATTTTGGAAAATTCCCCTTTGATGTTTATTTTTGATTTTACAGGAAATACAAAATACTGAAAATCTTTCAAACGATTTGAAGTAAGAGAGCAACTTTTTTTTAGAAACTATTAATTATGATGCCACATCATAACATACTGAAATAGTTACATTAAATGATAGTGTATCGGATAAAACAGCAGTTACAGTTTTCCGAGATGAGTTTTTTTCGAAAAAGTTTTATTTATATGGTTTTTTATCACTATGAAAAGTAGATATGAGCCTTTCACTTTTATAAAACATCGGTCTATACGTATACATGATAAAAGAGTGATAAAATCAATTTTCTACATTTTTGAAATTCATAATTCATTTAAAAATAATTTCAACGTATATGAAAAATATTTCATCGAGATCATTTTCCGTAAGTATAATAATTATGCCCCAGATATTTATAACATTTGCATAAAATTTTTTTAAAAAATCTAAGACAATGCTTTCCTTTCTAAAAATTCATTTCAATAACATGCGAATTAAAATAATTATTTTGCATTTTTTAGTGTTTATTTTTATTTTTTGGGAGCATTTTTCGGCAATGTAAAGTAATTTTTTGTCATTTTTAACTATTTACCATTAATTGAGAGAAAAAATCACGAGTTAACTTTTTTAGATTCTTAGTATTTCGTTTATATTATTTAAAAATTATCGTGCTTCTCATTTAAATAATAATATGAATGATTTAAATGCAAATTTCGTAAATAAATGCAAATATAGCAAAAATACAAAATTAATACTATTATATGCAGTGATTTGAACTATATACTAAGAAAGATATCTTATGTCCAAGAATAATAATATAAAAAATGAACTTATTACAAATTAACAACAGACATTATAACGGTATATATAAACGGTATCAATATATTATTTCCAATATCGAAAAGACTCCGTGTCGTAATTTTGAAATTGTTCAAAAGAGGGTATTTTTAAAGTTTAAAACGTTCATAATATATAAATATTCTCACTTATCTATTGTTAAAACAATGTGTATACCAAAAATTTAGATAAAATTTGTTAGAATATTTAATCACTGATTAGTTATTTACAATATAAACAAAAAACCGAAAAATTCCATATATAGAATTTTTTTATACTGACAAAAGTATATATATTATAACAAACTTTAGCTAAAACTTCTTTATAAACTATATAGAAATATTTTCACACTTTTGCTTATTTTCGTTGTATTGATTATAACTTTTTCATACTGACAACGTACTCGGAATAATTTGGTTCTATCTAATTCGAATGAAATTGATCATTTACTGAATTTCTATTGGCTGAAACCTTTTACTTGTTTGTATAACTCATTGAATAATGCATTTGTTGTTGTTGTTCTCCTTCTTCTATGATGCATTCAATACTAATGGGTCCATTGTCATGAAAACCCAAATCCTCCATGTCTCTCTATAATTAACTGTTTCCTCCATATTCTCTACGCCAAGCAATGCGCAAGGTCTTCTTTCACCCTGTACACCCATCGTTCTCTCAGTCTGTCTTCTCATATTTAAACGCCTCCGATCTTCACACGTACACCCGGTGTCCATCTTATTCTGCTGTTCCTCGTCACTCCTACTATGCTGGGTTCACCGTATACAGACATTCTACTTCTTCATTGGCCCTACTTTCATAATCCCCTTCTCTGTTCTTCGTCGGTTCGTTTGTTTTTCATAATGCAGTTAGAGACTAGGTCAATTTTTTTTTTTTTTTTTTTAAAGTTTAAGTTCGTCTTTATTTTTTATGCTATTTATGTGAGAAAAAATGCACTAAGCCTGTGACTTAACGTTATTGCGATCTCTCCAGGTACGGAGATTGAGCGACCAGGGTGCAGCCTGCGCGGCGGCTCGAGAAAAAGCGTTCTTGGCCACACTGACCCAGGCCCCGGGCCCATACACGGCCGGGCGCCGACATTCCGTCATCACGATATCCAAGGCGCCCATGCCACTGTTTGGACGAAACAGGCGCGAATCGATTGCCGCGTTTCCCAGCAAGGGACCGCGGGTGAACCGCAGGGACTCGGCTGGCGGTGCCACACCGTCGCCAACCGGCAGCCAGTTCAACTTGCAGTTGGACATCATGGACGACATAGCGGACATCAAAGCGCGTAAGGTCCGGATGAAAATGTGGCAGACCGAAGACAAGGAAAAGGTCTGCGAACTTCAGTCGCTGGACGGCGACAACAAGCAAATGTCTAGGTAAGTATAAATATATGTCTCTAATTTTGGAAGTCGATAAAAAAGAAAACCCCATACGAGTTGTTCAAAATATGGTTTTACACGATCAAAGTGCGTATACTATAGTATTTATTTTCAGGGATGATAAAAATTATATCACTGAGTCACTTAAGAACCCCAATCAGGTTGAAAGGTAAATTTTATAAGACGGTAGTTAGGCTTACAATAATGTATGGATCGGAGTGTCGGGCAGTGGATAAGAAGACGGAACAGAGTATATGAGTGTGGCAAAGATGAGAATATTAATATGGATGTATAGAACGACTAGAGAATATAATATAAGAAATAAACGGATAAAAAATAGTATAGGAGTGTCTCCAATAGTAGACAAAATGAAGGAAAATAAATCGAGATGATTAAAATATGTTATAAGGAGGGAAGAAACAGAGGCAGTACGAATAGTAACAAGAATTCGTGTTCAAGAAAAGAGGAGAAGATGAAGATCAAAAATTAGATGGGGGATGTAATAGAGAGTAATATATTATGGGAGCGGATTTATGTAAGGAGTATGTAGAAGTTAAGGACTAGGATAATAGACCCCAAATATTTGGGAGAGAGGGCGATGGAGAATAAGAGAAGAAAATATCATTTAAATCATATGTGACCTTCGAACAATAAATGAACAAGGCATGTTATCGTCACTATTGCGATCAACTCTGATAATAAATACACGAATAATTTCTAAGATAAATAGAAACCCTGAAAGTTTCCAGATTTATCTATGGACGTTTGAAAGCCTCGGTTTTGAGGCCTTCAAAATAAAAACATGGTAATATGATCCGATGAGTGTGAGAGGTATACGTTGTTTTTGTTTCATATGCCTGAAAATGTTAATTATGGTAATAAGAAAAACATTACATCTTGAAATATAACTTTTTAAATTAGCTGAAAATAAAACTATATTGTTTGTAAGTACTTGGATCCTGTGAAAATAAACTTTGAATAACTATTTATGATATTTCTTTTACCCTCAAAATTAGTCACATATTATGAAAAATAAACTCAACTTTTCACTTTTTTCACTTTCCAAATTTTAACCTTTTAATTTTTTAAACAGCGCGTAATAAATGTTAAAAATAACGTACTACCAGTACTTTTTTTTCCAATGTATCTTATATTTAAATACTTATTACTTGGAATACAAGAAATATTTATTGAATTAAAAATATCAAAAACTACACAAATATATTCTTTAAGAATTTAAAATTTAAATTAAGTACAGGTTACAATTAAAAAATTGAAAGTCGTTATAGTTTAACAAAGAACGATAATACATTTTGAAATTTTAAAAATATATAGAATTAAGTTTATGAAAAATTTTACAAAAATCATTTATACTTTCAAAAATATAATACCTGGCTCATGATAAAAAAAAAAGATCACTCTGTATATAAAATAATAATAACGACTTATTGAATAAGGGATGAGCTTACACGAATTATCCAACTGAATAGTATAAGTATTTCTAAATTTTTAATTGTTAAAATGAATTCATTCAATAAATATAATAATTCTTTAAAAAATAAAAACAAATACATATATATATATATATGAATAGTAATAATTTGAAATGTTCTTTTCCAAAATTAACTAAGTCATTATTACAATTTTCCAAAAAATAAAAATAAATTCATAACAATTTGGTTTATATTTTATGAAATATAAAATATAGTTGAAGTATAAATATTACAAACGCATTACACAAACTGCTCAGTTATTCTAAACAATTTACTTTTTCTCGAGATATATCTTATATAAAGAATAACGGTATTCAATATTTTAACATAATATAATACATACAATTTAAAATTTAAAATTTTAAGTTTTGTACGTTTGTTGAATGTGTAAAATAGCACATACATAAGTATAAACGCATACTGATATATCTAAAGTATAAAAGTTAAACTTCACGAATGACATTAATAAACTCCATTCGTTTGTATAGGAAACGTTTTCAAAGTTTCACAAAAATATATTTTGTTCGTTCTGTAACTTTTAGTTTGCATGATAAATATATTATAATATGCATATTTTAAAATATCTATTGAATACCTCCCATATTATACATAGTTAAATGTACAATTGTTAAAATAAAGATTTATATTTTTAGTATATTCGAGTACGAATATAATATTTTGTACAAACGTATAACATATGTAGTAAAATTTTAGACGAACAAAAAATCTAATCAAACATGAACATGATACAATTAAAATTAAGTTGAAGGTTAAGTTAATTAATGAGTAAAATCTTTTAAAATAATAAGTTATTCCTTTTGTCATATATAAATGATGAGTAGAGGTCAATTTTATACGATAATATTATAGAAACCTAGTTGAATTTAGCCAAAAAACATTTGTTTTATCCATATACTTTTATTCGTTTAAAATATAAATGTACGACATTTTTAAAGTATTCTTAAAAATTCAAACTTTGAAAACTTAATTTGCCATTATAATTAGTTGTTTTAGGAAATTTATAATTATAATTTTTAATTAAATCATATATTTAAAAAATAGTTTAATTATATATATTTTTTGATAACTTTATTGAAATATTATTACGATATATTTTTTAAATATTATTTACTTATTGTTCCTCGAAAAAAATTCAACAAAATAAATTTTTCAATATTTCTTAAGCATATTTAATTTATGTATTATATTAATATTTAGAAAAAATTAATAGTTAAAAATAAATGTAATTAATTTGCAAAATTATATTGTTCTACAATCTAGACCATAATAACAAATTTAACATATAAATTTATTACCTTAAACTTTCAAGCAATATTGCTAATTGCATATTTGCATGTTTATCCTTGCGAATGTATTACTTTTGTATAAATACATATAACTAATTAATACCTAAATTTTTTTTAATTTTTGAACTTTGACCATTATTATTTTCTAAATAATAATTAATAATGCTTAATGTTTATCTAATTACTTGACTCTTCCAATTTTCAAGAGATTTTTTTAAAGTATTATTATCAATTATTTTAGAACCGATTGCCAACTTAAATCGTCAATATCTTGTAAAAAAAAATGACTCAAAAAGAAGATTTTAAATTTTAATATAGCGACCTTTAACAAAATATAATATTCAATTTTTTTTTTTTTTTTAATAACGCAAATTTCTCTCAGAAAAGTAAAATAAACTGCATACAATTCGTTTAATAATCAATAAACTAAATGTACCATTTTTCAATACTATAAATTGATTTTTATTTGATAAATTGTGTTCACTGCCGAGTTTTTGATTGAACTGTATTTTCGACGAATTTTCCTTTTTAACAAACTATGTAGACACTATTTTCTTGGTCCCGTAGAGTCCTTCAAGTTGGAGTAATTATCCATACAATACATGTTTTGTTTTATTCAAACAAAATTAATTAAATATTCTACAATATAATATAATTAGATAAAATATAATCCCGCAGTGTACAACGGGTGTTTTCAAACGAGTTTTATCAACATATTACATTAATTAAAGATACCTATTGTATATACAATATAATTCTAGTATTCGGTATTATTTATTAGTTTTGATTAAATATTTTAAATTAAAACTATCATTTGGTATATACGGAAACCACATTTCTACAGGTAGGTATTATTATTTATTAACGTCACCGTTATTTATATGAGTATTACAAAATATACCTAATATTAATTTTTTTCTTATTTGTGTATTGTTCATTAAAAAATATTTATAAATAAGTTAAAACAATACATTAAAACGTTTTATTAGATTACAATTTCGTGATAGAAAAAAGAAACGATCCAATTATTCGCAGACAGTTTCCAATTAAAAGTTATTCGTTCGTGACTTCGTGTTTGAAAAAAAACTACGTATTATAGTTATTATTTATACTACGAATTATCAACAAATTGTAGTAACTCAATAAAAACTTAAAAAGTATTGAGGTGCGCGCTTTTTGTTAAAAGTTTCTATACGGGTGTAGAAAACACATCTGGAAAACATTTTCGCAAAAATATTCTCATCAAATACCAATATTTTTTCTAATATATTTTATGTATTTAATAGTCATTATTTTATGGAACGATTTATTTTAACATTATAAACAATATTATGTTGATGAATATAGTTTTATCATTGAATATTATATACGTAAGTCGTTAATATTTTCAAGTTTTTTAATCATATTTTTTACCCCTGCAAATGTAATGGCACTGATCCAAAATCGAAATGAAAATCTACACGCCAACTTGCAGGTCTTTAACTATATTCGTTTTGGCTTCCAAACGACGTGGTTAATATTATTTAGACGAAGTTTCGTCCCCTATTCACTAACTCCATACCCAACATAATATAAGTACCTCTTTTTATATAATCAGTAAAATCGTCAATAAAAACGAGTTTTATTTGGCATCTACATTTCGATATAAGCAGGTATAAAAAAAAATTTTGAAATCTGTGAAAAAACGTTTGAAAATAAAATATTAATACCAATTGATCGACAAATTTCGAAAATAAAGCATTCGAACGCTCTGATAATTGTCGATAAACTCAATTATAATTTTTATTTTTCGATATCATATTTATATCATGCGAAAATATTAACCGATCAACACGTGACATATACATAAAATACCTTTAAACCGCCCATCGTTGTGTAAACGAGTTTAGCGGATCCTTCATCGTTAAATGTGTAAATAATATAGGAGTTCTTTAACCATAAAACAGTGACCCAGAAATCGGTTCATTAAATTTCAACGAACCATTAAATCGGTAGGTGATCCAATCATTTTCCACCCAAAAACGTATAACTTTCCCCTTTCAACCAGATTTTGGTAAATTCTCCTTTGGGCTATAAATCAAAATAAAGCGGTAATATTTTCACCAATGCGTTTATAATGAATATAAAAATCATTTACTTTATATTTTCTATATAAATATTATATAGAAGAATATTTTAAATTCTATGGTTTTACAATATGATGGTCGATGTGATTTCTCTTTTATAAACAATTTTTCGGAACAATACATAATAGTAACTGGCAAGTAGCAACTATTTATATATTCAGAATTTCATATTGACAGGTATTATAAAAATAAAATATGTCCGTATTTAACTAAAATACATATCTATCTAAAATTTAACCAATTTAAATTTCCATATAAGTATGTATTTTATACAGAAACAAACTAACGTCAACACTAATTACATTAATACGTATATATCACCTAATTTTGAACTCTAATAGGTCCATGTATATTGTACATTTAATAAACAATAATAAAAAATTGAAAATTTAGTGATTTTGATTTTTGACTTTCAAAATCAATTGATTGATCAATTGAGCTCTGTCTATACTCTATATCACAGATGGTTAAAATAACCTAGATAGCCAACTGTTACGTAACGCCTGAGTATATTCGGTTGATGAAGCGGTCAGCTAATGTATGTTATCATAATATATGAGTTTGTAAGATATATCCACAGATATATATAGAGATGAAATTTTTTTTAGTAAAATGTATTTAAAATGAGTAAAATAATAAATCTTATAAATATTACGTATTAAATAAATAAATTATTCTACAAAAACAATAATTCTTATCTCGTAAACTGATATATTATGATAACGCACATTAATATTTTTTAAATGGCTACTGGCTGCTTGACTATATTATTATCACTGCATAGTTTATTTTAGATATCAGATATAATAAATTCTGTGATATAATATTACTATTAGTGAATATCGTCTATGATAATACTGAAGGTCTTGTTTTGTTTTCCCACTCGGTCACACTAAATTTAAGTTCGAATACAAGATATGATTTGTTATCGAGACTATATATTATTATATCGAGTATAGTGAATCGTCTAATTCCATAAACTGTCCTTTTTTTCTCCTATAAATCTTGAAGCCCCTTCGCTGCTTCTGCAATAATATTATTCACGTATCTCTGTTTCGATTTATTCCAGGCTCCCATCCCCGTCCCTGTAAATCATTCCAAAATATTCGTATTTTCACTATGTTTAGTCGACTTTTCTTTGAACCGTATCTCCGAGGGTTCTTTTCCCATTTGCTTCGCCGAATAAATAAATATTTAAAGAAATCGACACATCAAAATCTCTTGAGGTTTTAGAGAGCTCTCATTGTCCCTATTAGGTAGAATATTTTTTAGTATATTCTATGAAAGGCTTTTGCTAATAATTATGTACTATAATTTGGCGTATGAACACATGATGTATTTTTAGTTAAAATACGTTCAGCCAGTGGTAGGTACAGTTAGGATTTATTCTCAGGAGGAATTATTTAAACTTATTTGGTTAAATATCTTCAAGTAACAATTTTAATTAAAAAAACCTAATTAAAAACTAAGTAACAAATATTTAAAAAAGGGCGTATATACATTTAAAACATTCTCTAAATTGTTATATCATGTTGCATCGGAGTGTTAAAATCCTATTTCAAAAATATACTTTTAAAGAGTTACGTGTTTGTATAGGATATCCAATATTAATGAATTTTAATTAACATATAGATAACTAAAGCAAATAAACAATGAAAACAAATTAATATAAATTTAAGATCATTAAATTGTAGAATTAGCGTAATTAATAATAATTTATGATTTTTAATCGTAATTATTGTGAATTTAATAAACTTAAAATCTAAATAAGATATTCATTTAAAGTCCCCAAAAAACAGTAAAAAAAAAGTAAAAATTAAAAAATAATTTTGTAAGTCTTAAAAAATATTTTAATCAAAATTTTTAATATGTATATTATTAAATTTAACAAAATAATTTGTTGTGATAATAAACATAAAATGATTTAAATTTAATATTTTACATTGGAAAAGTTTATAAAGTACATAAATTATATGTAAACTATTTTTAAAAGACGGAAATTTACAAAAAAAAAAAACTGTGTTAAAAATTTACATAATTCGATTTTATTGTACCTACTATAATAGTTATGTCTACAACAAGAAAAAAATTAAGTTACATACATATTATGTTTTGACTGCAAATGTATAGCCCTAATTAACATATCAATTATTTAAATTGAGTTTCCAATTCCAAGATTAATTTACGGCTGAAGTTGTAACTATTATAAAATTTAATTGGTTGTTAATGTTATAAATTATAATAATCAAATTGTACCTATATATATATATTGAAATTTTCACAGACCTATATCAATTATATCCTATATATTAACGTCATACATTTTGACGTTTTCAAAATCTTTTGATTTTTTTTTTTTTTACAAATTTTAATATAATAATATTATATCATTTCATAATATTTATATTATTTTTTTAATCAGTACCTATACTATTATATTCAATATTTTTCCTTTACACTAAATTTAGGTACCCAGAAAATATATATTTTTAAAATATCAACTATAATAAATTTTCGAACTAAAAAAGTGTACAAATACAGGTACATAAAAAACGAATTTAATTTGAAAATTGTATAATAGTAACTGAAAATTATTGAAAAAAATTGTTATAGTAAATATTTAGTGTATTCCATAAAATTAAAAATATCATAAATTCATATAGTAAAACTTTAAAAAAAAAAAACAAAAAGGACATTAAGCATACACGTTTTTACTATTTTATACTATCTTTTTCTCCTTCATGGCTCTTTCCCAACTATTTCCACCCTAATCCTCGACTTCCTCGTGATACATGGCCCACTAAACTATGTGATTGATTATTGATAGTGTTTGAGGATAAATTCCGATATTTTATTAGAGATATATGGCACTTGCAGTATTTCTCTTTTATCACAACAGAATTAATGTAAATAAAAGTAAACTATAAAACAGAAAAAATACATTTATTGTGGAAATTTTCAATTTAGAAATTTCGAATATGGAAATTTCCTACTAACATTACTACTCTGCTCCTATTAACCCCATATGTATATCAGTGGCGGATCTAACGGTCATTTAATCGGCAAATACCGACCGGGCGCCTAGTTAATTTTTGTTTTGAGGCCCTCTTCTAGTCCAGTATCTATATAATAATTTAATTTAATACAACTGGAAGTTACAATCAGGGGCGTAACTAGCGGAGAGGGAAATTTGCTCTCCCTCCCCCTCCCCCATCCAAAGTTTCTTCAGTCGGCCAAATCGTATTGTCAGTCGGCTATTCGTGTGTAAGGTTCAAAAGAGAAAAATTAGTTTTATGGTCTTTTAAAGAAGTTATCAGTCGGCCAAATTGTTAAACGTGTGACTTTTTTTTTTTTTTTTTTGCTCATACAAAAAATAGTTCAATCAGTCGGCCAAATTAAGACACTGCCCTACCAAAAAAAATAACTTCACTACGCCCCACCGTAACTTACAATCGCGAGAGAATATTTCATTTTTATTTTTCAAGGCCCTTTTTTGCTTCTTCTTTTTAGCCTGAGGCCCTACACCATTTCGAAAAACCTTTTTTTTTTTTTTGCCTATTCTCTTACAAAAAACGGAGGGTGGTGGCCTCAAACCATAAATCCGAAATTTGTTAGATTAGAACAGGTTTGATTTCGTTACGGGTATTAAAGTAAACCTATAGGTTGGGCCCCCCCTCCCACTGAGTTATCCGACCAACGTTTAACAACTCTTAGATCCACCACCGATACATATATTCTATTGTGCCACTCTCTGATCCAAAATTGCGGTTACAGGTTCAAAGAGACCCGGCGATACTCAAACATCGACGTGTGCGAGAAGATCGCCCCGCCCATACCGGCCCGGCGACGTGCGTCGGAACTGCCGCCCAGCTCGGTGACCGGCAAGGCGGCGGCGGGCCAATCGTCCGGCATCGTGTGCACCAACACGGACCTGATGTCCATGCTGAACTCGATGGCGTCGACGGCCGGCCAGGCGGTCCGGCAGCCGGGCACCAGCAAGACGACGGACAGCCTGCCGCCGGCGGCGGGCGTGGACCGCCGCCGGGACGTGCTCCGGACCAACCGGTCGAACAGCGTGGACGTGGCAAACCTCGGTGCGGCCGCGGCCATGGCGGTGGCGGCCGCGGCCGGCAACACCACCCGGAACTGGTTCCGGAAGATGTCCGCCCGGACGGCGACGGCGGTGGCTTGCGCGGCGGCGCCGGCCGGCGGGCCGCGGACCGCAGACGCCGAGTGCGCGCCGCCGGAACTGTGCAAGCGTCCGGCGACCATCGGCGGCGGCGAGTACGTGGTGCAAAAGTCACCGGTGGTGGTGACGTTCGCCGACGAACGTCCGAAGGTGTCGCTGCTGCAGGAGCCGATCGCGTGCAAACCGGACAAACAACCGCCGCCACAACCGCCGCCACCGCCGCCGCCCGTCCAAAGTGTCAACGTCGGGAAACCGGAAACGCGGTCCGACGACGTGGTGGTGTGGGACCGGCCCACCGGGTCGGTGGTCAACGCCGAGATGTTGGGCACGGCCATCGAGGGTTTCCTGGCCGCCAAAAAGTCGGGAGACAGCGGCGACGCATCGCCGGCCGACGGCGTCGCCGAACAGCTGCCGCGGCAACAGCCACAGCCGCAGCCGCAGCCGCAGCAACAGCAGCAACAACAGCAACAGCAACAGCAGCAGCAGCAACAGAAACCCGCGGCGAAAGCGGCCGTGGAACCCAACAGCGGCCGTACCTGCGACACGTCCATTTGTTCGTCGCTCAAAGACCTGTTCGTCAAATAGCTATAAGCCCGCTCGTGTCCGGTCGACCCAGTAGTTCAATTAATACCGACAGCTGTTTAAAGTACAACTTCGATATTGATTTGAAAATATATTTGGACTATAATACGCAAAAATTAGTTAGGTAATTTAACGGTAATATACACTAATTATATTATAGTAGAATTTCATATAGTATCATATAATATTATCATAAATTAATTAATTAATTATTCGAAAGTGTTATAAAAAAACTTTTTTCAAAAATCGATGGTTTCGCGGATTATTATTAGTTCTTTGACGAGTTTCTTCCATATAGGGCAGCAGTGAAAATCACAAACATTATATTCCACGTAGCGTTTAAATATTTTATAAATATTTTCATGAAAATTATATATTATTTTCGAAATATTTTCCGATGGTTTAAGAATTAAATTTCAGTCTGAAAACTCGTATATTCAAATAAACGCTAAAATATGCAGAATTCGTATTCGAGCATGAGCCCGAATACGCTTCGAATTCTATATTAAGACAGATGACATTTTATCAAAATTATTTTTATTTTATTTTATTACTACTCCCTGGAAAGTCATTAATAATTTTCGAATTTTCGAATCGTTTCTCTTTCGTATAATATGATGGTCCCAAACCAGACGTTATACGTTTATTTTCATTGTTATGAAATTTCGAACAGATTTCGGTTGGAATTTTTTCGATATTCGAACGGGTTGGGAGCGTATTTTCCTTTGGCCATAACTATTTGGAAGTGACGGTCCTGGCCGAATAAGTTTTTGAATAAAAATCGTTTAAAAAATCGTCTATAGTATTTAAACTTTGCACTATATATTATTCGGAGAATCATGGGTCGGGCTTAAAATTTCTTGGAATTTTTGAAGCCGTTTCCTCTCAGAAAACCATAATATTATATACTATAATATTATATTTGATATTTTGTACCTCTAAAACTAATTCATTAATAGCAAAAAGCGTAATATTATTTTAGTAATACCCATATATATCTCGAGTTCATCAAATATATAGACATGACATATATTTCATATTGCTCTGCATATATTTAAATAAATATATAAATATAACAAAATATTATACAATATAGCAGTGCTCGAAATGGAAAATTTTACGAACTAGAACGCTATAAAATGTATAATACCTTTTTGTTCGTAAAATAAAGTACCTTTTTTTTTTTTTTTTTGATAATAAACCAATTAACAACTATAAATATTAATTAGAATTATTTCAATTTTTTTTCCAATAATTATAGAAATTTAAATTTCTTACCATTTAAACAATTAAAATAACGATTGAAACACAATTTGCTATTCAAATTTGTCCTGCAAAATTGATAAAAACTACGGTGATAACAAATAGAAGAAAATATCACTGATTCCTATATAATAAATATTATCCCTAATATCATGAAATAACAATAACATAATAATTACAATATTTCCAATATGTTTTCTAAGGGCTGACTACCATATTCTTACAATCTTATAATTTGAAATAAAGCCCGGTTTAACTGGTTCTAAAAGAGTGATTTCAAATCATCCAAAACCCATACTTCCATTTTTATGCTCAAAAATCTCGTATAATATAATTTTCTTTATTTAAATAAAAATGACGACACAAGTGATGTATTTTATCGTTACAAAATTTAATGTTTTCTTTTTCACTATTTTTGGATACTGGTAATTTTTTTGGATCTAGTACCTACATTAAGACTGTCGATTAATACTGACAAATTATTTATGTTCTCTTGTTAATACTTTGTATTTTGAGTTCACAGATTTTAGTTATGAATAACAGAAAGAACACACTTTTCTTCATTTTTTTTTATTTTTAACTAAATATTTTATATTGTCCGGAATTCTACAAATACTAATTTTTACCAACCGGAACGGACGCAAAGGCTAATGTTACGAACCGGAACGCCACGCCGTTAGCCACGTTCCGGCAGTCCGTTTCGAGCACTGTAATATAGTATAGGTTATCTGTGTAAAAATAAACTTAAAAAATTAAGACGATAATTTATTTTTAAATCTTATAAAATAAAATATAATATGTATATACATAATAGGGGGACATGAATTATTATACAATAGGAATCCAATAAGTCTATATTATTTATTTCCTTGATATTTATGGAAGTCAGTTTTCACTTTGGTCTATATCTGCCATCTGCTGCATCGTCATTACACCTGCCTTTAATGCTAAACTAACCGCCTCGTAATAATTAACATGCGTATATTATAATACAACGTACATATCGATCCTTTGATTAGCCCTGTACTCGTATAGTACTATCGTAATCAAATGTATATTGCACCGTTAACAATACATCAATCATTTTCCAAACAATCAATGTAATTTTACTTTAATGGTTTCACCATATAATATAATATTATGTGCACGTTACTTACGCCCGTAATATATTCCCAAGACCTACCCATCATATGCATGTATATATGCGGTACTATCTATGAAATATCCAACTACCTAGTATTAATGTCAGCCCAATGCTCGATTTGGGAGAGGAGCACCCTATTTTTCATGCCACTTTTAAATGGATACGCTATAAGGACGAAAATTATTATTTATTATTAGTATTTTCGGTATAAACGTGGTATAATATATTATTGTATTTTATTACGGTGTTTGAACTTCAACCCTGAATCTCGACATTTTAACATTTTAAATAGAGTCAATATTGCAAGGGCATCTGTAGTGAGAGAGTAAGAGTAGAGTGAGAGTAAGAGAGGAGTGTAGAGACATTCGAGCTATTGTGAATTAATAGCCGACAATGTAGGTAAGTGTAAAAACAACTGTAAAACGTTTTGAAAAAAAAATTATATATATATATATATATAAGTCGATTCGAATAATTTAGATAGAAATTAGTTGTTCCGCGAATTTCAGTTGCTCTTGTAAATGCGAACTTACACGTTATGATTGAAACATTCTTACAGGTTTCAAAATCGATTAGATTTTGGAGCTGCAGTGTTCGAGAAATGGTTTTTTGAAGGTCGTGTACAAATATCCGGTATGACATATTTTAAATACGAACCTCGGAAATCGATGTTTAATTTTTAAAAAGATCAAATTTTCAGAATCGTGGTTGAGAGGATATGAAAAAGTCGAGTATTCAAAATGATAATCAGATAAATTGTATACGCAAAATCGCTTATATGTGTGTAACTTGTATTTAAGATTGTTATCTTTTAAGTAAAAAGTTTATTTTTAATTTTATTATAAATAATCGGGTGTCTGATGGGAGGTGTAGACTGTATAGAAGCATGGAGAAAAATTAATAAGACAGCCAAGTCTTCAGGAACGCTCATTTTCTATATTACACTTTTTCGTTCCCCCTTTTAATTTTTTTTCCAATTTAAGCATTGCCTATACAGTATATAATACTATCGATTCGTATATATTATTTAACATAACATTGCATTTATTTTACTAAACTCTTAAATTCTAAATACATATATATATAAGAGATACATGTCTATATTTTGTCGTCGAACATACCGAATATCAATCGAAAGAATATATCGTCGTAAAATAACCGTTGAAAAACCTTATATTATCCCCATAATATATACATGTTGTACATACCCAATGTACCTTTAATATTGAAAACATGTATCTAATGTATTACATACAGAAATATGGTATAAATTTGAACGCACAAAATCGATATATGTCGAGGGCACCGCATATTTCAGGTTTTAAAATATGTCTGTCAAGTTTTTAAGCGGAATACATTTATCCACCATCGGGCTGCGGTATGATATAATGACATGAACCTTAATTTTTATAAAATTTTCAAATAAAATATTTAATTCTCACTCTTTCTCTCTATATAGTCTTTCCCGATAGTAAAAATTATAGAATAAATAATATATAATGATAAACAAAATATATAATATTATTATATGGTATGATAGCCCTACCAATAGCTTTCAGGAGATATCCTGGGTGGACAGAAGAGTAACAGTTGTACAGGGTCTTAGAATATAATAATAAAACATAAATAAGAATAAATATAATGATTTATGGATAAATTGTACTTGTAACACATAAAGTGTGACCATACGTGTCGTATTTCAATCTTGTATCCAGTTGTCCCAAAAAACATCCAACTGGCACTTATTGTCCCTTTCTTGAAGGTTGATCCCATATTTTCCTCGTAATTTATGTATAATAAAAATTACCATTTTTTGCTTATTTTCTGTTTTTCAAGACGATTTTTTTGGGGGGAAAATTTTACACTAATAACTTTTTTTTCAATCCCGTTTTTTAATCATCTTAATATGTCTACCCTAAAATAACAATACCAAAATCCAAATGTACATATTGGATGTTCTAAGGATCTAAATAGGTAGTTCAAGGATATATTAATAATTTTTGGTTCCAATAACCCATTGAACAGAATTCCGCGAAGGTGCAATGAAATTATTTTCCTTTTCCGATATGAATAGTCTATATACCTGTTCTAAAACGTATTGTATTAGCATAATACTATTAAAAATAAATGTCAATACCATTTTTAATTGTCGTGGAATCACGATATTTGTTTAAAAATAAAACTGTTTTACACATTTTTCATTATTATCAACTTGAGAAAATTGTAGAAAAATGAATTAAAAGAATAAGTTATAAAAAATAAAATCATCTAGCGACTGATGAAGCCGATTTTTGGTATATATATTTTTTACACATTTTATGAGCTGTTAAAAAAAAAAACAAAACAAAACAAAAACAAAATTTTTAACAACTCATAAAACATGTAAAAATTGTATTCATAAATAAGTAATTATTATAAAATCCGTCAATTGCTAGATAATGTTTTTAGCTATAATAAGTTTTTTTTTCATCATTGTAACATGTTTATAAGTTGATAAAAATGAAAAATGCTAATGCAAGTTTTCATTGAAAAATTTTCGATGTGGCATCTTCTTAAAGAACAAAAATAGAATAATCACTCCACGTGTATACATACGTAGGTCGTTCATTGTACACATAATATAAATAATACAAGAAGGTACACGGGAGGGGGGCAAGATTTAATTTGCATATACATAAATACGTACATTAAGTAAAATATTCTATAAATGGTGTGAACGTGATTTACAAGCCTAAAATACGACACGGTGCGCGACGATACTCTTATACTCGTGTATACCGGGTAATTCTACAACAACAGTATGGAAACAAGAATTTATGTTTATGTTTTTTTTTTTTTTTTTTGTAATTAGTTTTAAATAATTATAAATTATAATAATACATTTTCACAAAAATAATCGATTTTTATCACAATGATTTTTTTCAGTTTCCACGTTTTTCGAATTTCAGACAATATTATATTAACCAACCCTTTCAATAATGCATATATGCGTTATGAAGATAGCGACTTTTACATGTTACGGAAGCTATTATTTACATCATTATCCATCCAAAGAAATGAGAATGATTAAAAAATATGTGTAAATACAATAGCTCCAAAACAACCGCAGTCACTGTTTCCGACACTGTTATCAGTTACCACCACTTTAACCCGTTAATCCTGTGCACGCCAAACGCCAAACTCTGTTCAACGCGTTTATCGAAATGTTTTGTTAAATTTGTTGCAATTTTGGGGACCCTTAACTCTGGAAACACTTATAAATATATTAGTCAAAAATAGCGAAAAATGAAAAATAAAAATAAATTGAGTTTCACATCACACATTACAGTTACGTACTAGATGCGAAAAAGACATACAATCAAAAGTTCAATTTATTCATTGGGCAACGAAAGGGTTAATTTTAAATATTTAATTCTAAATCACAATACGAAATATATTGAACAAAAATGTCGAGATACACAAATTAAAAAATGTAATATTTAACCAACAGTTCACGTGTGTATATAAGCATTTCGAGTTTGGATATTAAAATTTGTCGGTGGACAGGAGATAAAAAAAAACATTGGTCTTTCGCACCATACTCCACTTTTTCTATACTCGTATACATCAACAATATTCGGCTGTACATGAATTTCGAGTGTTTGCTGCTACGATAATCACCCTGTATGTTATGTACGAAAACGAACGTTTGTCAACCTGCACCTATAACTACGTTAATAATACGCCAACAGACAAAGGATATGTTATGGTCGTTAATGCGCACACGATTTTCCGATCAAAAGACACCAAAATTCCTATGAAATTCTCGTGTACATATCGAAACAATCGATTTTGGTTTTTTATCGTATCCTATATATTCCAAGTAGGTATGTGTAGAATTATAATATACGCGATGTTTTGTAATATTATATCATTTTACTCGGCGGTTGGGGACATTTTTCCCGTAAACGTATTCCTAAAATGAAATATTTGAAAAACTCGTCACTTTTTATACGTATAACAATATCAAAAAAATTCACTTTTATCATTTTATTTAGAAAAATGAAGGTATTCGAATACATTCATAATTATTATTATTTTTTTTTTTTAGAAAAGAAAAATATTTATTTTTCAAAACACAATTAAGTGTAAAATATATATTTATTGAAATAACTTGCATGACAATCCTGAAAATATTTCTTAAATTATCAAAATAATGTCTATGAATAATAATTGTTTGATATTAATATATAATAAATGTCGTCATTTTAGTAACGTGACTTAATTTTCATAAATTTAACATACCTATACAATATATAATATTATATTATATAAGTACTACTGTACTATCTGTACTAGTATATTGTATAATGTATTTATTTTATAATAATAAGTTCATTTCAGTTTAAAATTAAATTCTTACCATTTAAATAATGTTCTGAAAATTAATTCCAGAAAATAAAATAATAATATGACGTTTCAGATCAATTTTGGTGTAAGCAATTATCGTTTAAAAATATTTTAAGAGTATCATATTAATATTGTTATATTCTATTTGAATCAATATATTAAAAATATTTTTGAAATGTGAATTTATTAGACCAAAATATCCCTAAGACATTACTTTACTTTCCGAAAATGTTTTAAGTACCATTGAATGTTTTGTGATATCTGGGTCCACAATAATAGTCGAAAAGTGGTTATCTAGAAAAACACGGAGTTGTATGATTGTTGCGATTATAGTCCTTCGATTGATTTCCAAAAAAAAAAAAAAAATACTAGTTAAATTCCATAATAGAAAATTCACAATAAAAACCATTTTTCCAAATGTACTTATTTATTTTTATTTTAATAAAAGCAACAACTCACAATAATAATATCATATATAATGTAATTTTTGAAATTTATTATAAAATATGATTTTTTTAGAAAACTCATATTTGGTGGAGAATTCGAATAATATAAAAAAAATAATTTTGATAAAAATGTAATTAATTGTTAAATTTTCTATCGACTTAGATTACTCTATATTAAACTATATATATAGTATTATAGTAATATATATATACCTATTATACTATATTAAAATTTAATAAAAAAAAAAAAAATAACAATTCACTAGTCTATTCTTTTTTTTATCAAGATAATATATTTTATTGTTTTTTATGCGTATATAATAGTCCAAATAATATTAATACGAATATGGTCAACCAACACGAGTCATAAATATTTGATTATAATATATTAAAATAAGCACGTGCTTTTATCGTAAAAATGCTATAATTTAATGTTTAAAAATTTTGATAACATTATCACTATAATATTGAAAATATTATTATGAACTTTTGTATGAATATTTTGAGTCATATATACAATATTATATAGACTCTCCAATCCCATTATTATAATTATTATATATATTATATAAACTGTAGAAAATCATATTATATACCTATACCCTATATATTGTATAGATACTGTATATTTTATTTTATTTTATTAAAATAATTAATACTTGTCGGTGGGCTCAGAATTTCAAAGTTTCTTACTCGGTATTTTATAATATAACATCGATATTCATTCGCATCTATTTAGAACCATTTAGGCTACTACCTGTAGGTTCGACATCTATGCGGATATTGGTTCGTTCCAATCTCAAAACATAGTCCGTGGTCAAATTTTGAAAAATAGGTGTGAAAAAATGATTTTTTGAAAACTGTCAATTTATTGAATCGTTTGGTTCGGAGTCCAAGTTGTGTCAAATTTTTAAAATTTCGGTATTTAACACGAAACGATATAGTATTTTAAAAATCTAAATAAATTAAAAATAAAATCTATACAGGATTCTATCGTTATTCTATCGTATAACTATAATAATATACAGTTGTGACAATAAAAATTATATGTATTTATTTATTTTTTATTTATTTTTCTATAATTAAACTTATCTAATACTATAATAATCGATAATAATATAATATATATAATACAATACATATTAATACTCGACGATTTAAATGAATTCAATCAACAAATAACCCGCAAATAATAGCAAGTTCTACGATTTTTTTATATAAAACTCAAAACTGTATACATACACGTCTAACTGTATTTAGATTAAAATTATCATCTCATATTATTCACTGTATATATATTATTATAGACATATAGACTTAAGCTGTACAGGAAAAAAAATTAATAATATATAAAAAAAATTATAAATATTTATAAATTTACATATTATATATAATAATTGATAACGATAGATAGTACTTATTATTTTGAACCATCTGAGATATCGATAATAATAATATGTAGATACTATAGTTCATATATTATAGAAATATCGATAACATTTTAAAATCGGTTTATATAGTTGATAATAATATTCTTCCTACATAGAGTTATTTTGTTTTTTACGAAACCAGATAATACAAGGATTATGTGAATATGATATTGTTATAAAAATCATAAAACTCTAAGTGATATTGATAAATAGGTAAATGAAACAGATCGCTGTGTCGATCAATATAGATAGACCTATTATAAAATATAAAATCGTACGTTTATATTACGAGTTCAACGAGTTTTGTCACAAATTTTACTACAACGAAACGAAATTAATTAATTCAAAATGTATTTTCTTCATAACTGTGATTTTAATTACATGTAGCGTGTTACAATTTTCAAAAACTTCATCATTTTAAAACAATAACTGTAATTATTGGTATTATATAGTAATGATGTTAAAATGTTGAAAATATTATGATATTACGTATAATATAATATTATAAAGTAGGTAATAAGTGTATAATACCCGTCGACATCATATTAAATTATAAAAATGTTCATTATTTAAATGCAATACTTGGTATATAAAACCTACTCAAATAATATTGTTGTTGTTTTATAATATTATTCGAGTATTAATATATTTTTACAATTTCGCATATTATTATGCCTAATTTTTATTAATTTTTTTTATTATTATGTCTACATTCACACATTACACCGTAGAATTCTACATGAATTATTACACACATTTTTGATTCATCATTTCACTCAATTATATTTTAATTGAAAATATACTCAAATAGAGAAAAGATTAATTTATCGACTAGATTGCAAAACAATATGTGTTTATGCGTAAAAACAAAAAATAATCGTAATATTGTTTAGTTTTAACAAAATATCTATATATTCTATATAATATTAGTATAGTTAATTTTTCAAGAAAATTTTACCTAGGTACACGTATTTCGAATGTAGAACACGATGATAACACGTGTTTTTTTAATTAAACAGTATTTAATATTGTGTATATAATCTATGATATTCAGCTGTATGTACAGAGCTGTATTGTGTACTTATTTAGAATATATAAATTAAAAATTTTAAATGTTTGTTAATTGTTCTGTAAAATAATATAAATTGTCATAATTTTAAAAAGAAAAAAAACATATTTTATATTATTATACAATATTACCGAGTAATAATTTGAGTGCGGTGTATAAACTGATTTTCGTAAGAAAAAAAAACGAAATTCTGTTTATACGCACCATATAATATTATATATGTATGTATGTATACCCATGGCATAATTATAAATAGGCATGTCAGTAGAAAATGTTCCCCGGACACGGAATAAACGACAAAATTCATGGAAAAATTATTTCCGGCTTCGTTTAAAATTATTGTAATATTGTTACGAATTAAAATATCTATTAATAAAACACTTTCGTTATCATTTTGTCCATTCAAGACGCATTTCACCTTTGTACATAATATACCTATATTATTATTAAGATATCAAAACTCTTTCTTCCGCGTATTATATTGTTATCGTTTATTCCATGTCTGGGGAACGTGCGTAGTGATAGCGAAAACGGAATTATAGCTGACATGCCAATAAATTTACTTATGCTATGTACACCCACCCATAGCATAAGTAAACAGGCATGTCAGTTAGATAACACGGCGCAGAAAATGTTCCCCAGACATGGAATAAACGACAAAATTCATGGAAAAATTATTTCCTGCTTAATTTAAAATTATTGTAATAT
>JAIPRL010000235.1:162133-172610 GCA_025469235.1 Pemphigus obesinymphae | reverse complement strand
AGAGGTAGTATAGGGGTAGCTTCGATAGTAGACAAAATGAGAGAGAATAGATTAAGATGGCTCGGGCATGTATTAAGGAGGGAAGAGACTGAGGCAGTAAGATTAGTAAGGGAAATGCATGTTGTTGTTAAGAGAGGGAGAGGAAGACCGAAAAAGAGATGGGGGATGTGATGGAGAGTGATATGAGGTAAGTGGGAGTAAGTGAAGAAGATGCGGGGGATAGAGTTAAGTATAAGTGTAGGGCCAGGGTGGCCGACCCCAAATAGTTGGCAGAGAAGGTGAAGGAGAAGAAGAAGATTAAATATAATATTTATAAATATTATTAAATTTTATGAAATAAAATAATTGATATTATGTATTTTATTTTAGATGTAATTTTCAAGTAACGCGTTAAAATTGTTAAAATTTCTTTTAAAAGTAATGAAATCACTTAGAAAATGACTCTTCAATAGATGTAACTAAATTACTTAATTTTGTTACTGTAATTTCATTACAGTAATGAGTAATTTAAATTACTTTACTTCCCAATACTGGTCTTGGAACTGTGTATACATACAACTTACAATTGTTGATAAATTGAATTAAGAGGACGTCGCACCCGCATTTGCTGTCTCCGTCTATCTAATGGGCAATATAGCAAAAATCGTTACCATGCTCTCCAGCACTGGAGTTGATACAGCGTTTTTCATCGCTCACAAAAATACAATGCGTTTCGGTGTATAACTTTCGTTTTTACTACCGTTTACTTCAAAATCTGTTTTCGACGATCCAAAATTCGCAGAACGAGAAAAGTCGTTCTCAATCGTCGTGCGTTGTACTCAAGAATTATATTTTACGGATTCGATCAAAGCACTGAAGTCGCAGTCCAATGTTACACCGCCATCTTTAGCGTAGTTGGCACTTCGATAAGAATAATAATGTCCGTGTTGGAGGTCGAATTCGTTTTTCTTCCGTGCCTCACGTCGCAAAACATCCGATATTAATGCCGCGAGCCTCACATCTTACCGATTTATTAATTCAACATTATCATCTGTCGTTTCTTCACGGCAGACCGAAATTAATATTATCAATGCTGAACCGAAAATTTTGGATTTTGTCTGGTCATTCTGCAGTCCGTCCCGTAATTTTTTCTTATGTTCCGTGTATACGTCACAAAGCTGTTTGCCCTCAACCAATTATAGCTGATCTTCCAATATTCCATGTTCAACCGAATAGACCATTTTCCCACTTCAGAATAGACTATGGAGGTCCATTTATCATCAAGGAACACCGACGTCGCAATGCACGTACGACCAAAGTATATTTGGCGTTTTTTGTCTGATGTCCGTAAAGTCCGTACATTTAGAGATCGTATAAGACCTAATCACTGCATCTCGCAGCATTTGATCGTTTCATTGCTCAGCGAGGAATTCCGTTCAATATTTACTCAAACTGCGGTACGAACTACGTCGGTGCTGCACGTCAACTATGTGCCCTTTTTCGTAACGCCAAAGAATAACAGAGAATTTTGGCTCATATCTTGCACTTGGCATTTCAATCCGCCTGCCACACCACATTTTGGAAAAATCTGGAAAGCTGGGATAAATAGTGTCAAATTCCACCTTAAACACGTCATCGGTACTCAAGTGCTGATTTACGAAAAATTTTACACGTAGATCACTCTCATCGAGAGAATCCTTAACTCTCGTCCAATCACGCCTCTTTCGCCAGATCCACATGACCTGTGCGCACTGACCCATGGTCATTTCTAAATCGGGCAACCCTTACAAGCAATTATTCCTGAACTAAATATTATCGAAATCCAAGTAAATAGATTAACGCAATGTTAGTTCATCCGTCAATGTCAATGACAAAGCCCACGCACCACGTTTCAATTTAAATTCAGTATCGTACAATAGCTGTTTTATTTTCGATTGCCATTTGATCACAATTAACATCTAAAAAGTCGACTGTTTTGTTACACCAAGAATAATATAACTTATGTAGTTCATAATAGTGTGTGGTTTCTTTATTGAATCCTCTCTAGTGACTCTATTCATCCATATTAATATTCTCATACACTCATAATCTGTTTTATCTGTCCAACACTCCGATCTGTACATCATTGCAGGCCTCACTACTATCTAATAAAATTTACCTTTTAACCTAATTGGGATTCTGATACCACACAAAATATCTGACGCTTTTTTCTAATTCACCCATGAACACTTACTCCTATGTTTCATATATTCCTCAAAATCACCGCTCCTCTGTAGAATAGATCCTAAATACTTGAACCACTCAACCTCGCCCCCTATAACCCCACAAAACTTCATGACTGCCTATCCCTATTCACTCTATGTTCCTTTTCTCTGAAATCATACTCTATACATTATATTTTATTTCTACTAATCCTAACTCCTCAAGCGCTTCTTTCCACTCTTCCAGTCTACCGTTACTTCCTCAAGACTCTCACCAATTTACACTATATCATCTGCAAACAGAATGGACCATGGTACCTCTCCTTGTATATCATTTATTATTTCAACCGTTACTAGTAAAATGAAATAAGGACTCGATGCCGAACCATGGTGCACTCCTGTTCTAACAGTAAAATCCTCCATTTCCCTACACAAATTCCTTTCTCTTGTACTTCCTCCTTTATACATATCCTTAATTACATTTATATACATCTTTGGTAACCCTTTCTTCATTAATGCCCATTTCAAGATCTCTCTTGAATATATTCATATATCACATTCCTCCTGCTCAAAACGTCTGCTAACTCCCGGCTCCTGCCTGTTAATGTTCCTGCATTCTACATACTCTTTTCTAACTTTGTACCTAACTTGAATACTATGGCGCAAATCAAACTCCAAATACTTTTGTGATTTCTCTACACCAATGACATCACGGTCGTTGGATAGTCCCACGTATATGACTGATAAAACGACTACCAGACCCGTTGTCCAGCTACTACCAGCCACCTCATCCCTTAGTCTATCTCTACATTCAACTACGGAATTTTATCTCGCTTGTTCTCCCCGTGCACATTCAAGATAAGACAACTCGTCTACATTCTATTTTGGACTTCTCACGCTCTTTTGATAAATTTTACGCCGGCTGTCGACCTGGCGCAATCTCAATTAGAGGCTATCTACTATAAACATGAAGTAACCGTGGAAGTATTCTAAAAAAACACCTCCACCGGCATCCTTTTAAATATATTTAAAAACCTAAAATAAAGGTATTCATGTAAATATTGGGTAATTTTTGCTTTGCGTAGTTTTGGGATCATGACCACAGTTGTCTGTTTCCATGACACTGGAAAGTGCTTGAGTCGTAGACAGCTGTTGAATATCTTAGTGAGGTGGAAGATTGTTCTTTTGGAACATTTTGAGGGCAGTATTTGGGATGAATCTAGACCCGGTGATTTTTTTTCTTGTGTAGTTTTAGTAAATCGACCATACTTTAGAGGGATAGATTGATTGAACGCTTTTGTGATGCGGAAAATTTAGTATACTGGTGCTAATGTTTACGGCTTCTTCAATGTAGTCAGTTCCAGGTGGGCAGGTGAATTGTTTTTTTAGTTCAGAGGCAAATAACTCTACTTTTGTTAATGGATCGTACACCAAACCGGAGGGTCCTAAGAAAGGTTGATTAGCTAGTGTTTTTTGAAATAAGACTTCTAATAATTCTAAAAAATTTAGGGTGTTTGGTTTAAGTATATCAATTGTGTTGTACCATTCATTAGCTCGGAGTTGTTTTAGTTTTTGCCTGACTACTTCAGTTTGATGATTTAACTGTTTTTTGACATTCAGGTTCTGGTATACTGCCAAACTGCGTAGTCTGCACTTTTTGTATGGCTATCGGAAGGTCTTTGTAAGTATTGTTTAAGAGGACGATAGAGTTTTTCTCCAGCGACTCTTGGAATTTTGAGACAAACTTGATCGCGGCTTCGTCAAGTTCTTCTTTTGTTAAGATAGCCGGGTTGAGATTAGTTACAGCTTCATGGAGTTGGACTGAGAAACGGTTCCAATTTAAAAGGGTCTTTTTGTAATTGGTGATACTAAGGTTGAGTGATTGAACACTAATCCAGTAAAATTGGGTCGTAGTCTAAGGACACTCATTCAGGTTCTGAATATTATATTGAATATTGGTAGTTTTAACTATTGCGATATCAAAATGTCTGGGTTATGGTAGTGAATATCCGGGTAGTAGGTCGGAGTATCTAGAGCACGAATTAAGATATACAGGATGCCGAACGGCGATCTGTTATCATTGTTTTACCTGGTCTGAAATGTTCTTTATACTCAATTTGACTTGCAGCGCTAAACAATGACGGCGGTGAATTTCGAATTAATGCGGTAAATAAAACTCAATTATTATCAACACGAGTTCTTCAATTATCACCATTTTTTCATGGTTACCATCACAGAATAATAAAATATTAAGTTCGATTGAAAAATTGTCCCGGATTCTGAATAAATTGTCACACTATATTAGTTCGCAATCAACCACTGCAACAAAATAGCGCTATAAGTCAAATTGGGAAATAAGAACATTCTGCCTTCACTTGATAAGGTACCGTTCGGCATCCTGTATATCTTAATTCGTGATCTAGAGTGATCAGAGAATAGTTACTGCTCTCCATGTGATTTTGTAGAGCATTTCTGGCCAGGTTGGTTGTGTAATTATGTCAGATGGGGTTTTTTAAGTTTAAGTTTCCCGCCAAAATAGTATTGTTGGGAAAATTAAGAAGTAAACTATTATCTGAGCAAAATAGGTGATCCACTACTTTATTTTAAGTGAATCTGATGATCTATATCAGGGGTCTTTAAAATTTTTTATTCGAAGGCTATATGAAAAATTAAACTCGCTTAGCGACCTTAAAGTATATAAACACAAATTACCTTTAATTTTACAGAAATATAATACATACAAGAATTAAAAATATATATATTTTTGATTAATAATTTTACATGTTGTTTGTGTTAACAAAAAAGCTAATTTCCAAACTCATTCACAATCTGCTAGGTAGTAAAAATAGAAGTTGATTGTTTTAAATTTAAAAAATTTTAACTTCATTTCTTATCTCAAGAAATTGTGATAAAAAAAAACATAGCCGAGATATTGAACTGCTGTAAAATATTATATATCTGGGTAATCTGTTTTTATTTATTTAAAAAATTTTGAAACTATTGATGCTACCTATAGTGAGATATTACACATATTTTTAGATTTTTCATCGCTCATTGAGGGGCCAGTAAAAACATGTTTGCAGGCCGGATGTGGGCCATAGTTTGGACACCTCTGATCTATATGAACATAATTATTAATTATTATTAAGGTGATGCTATTTAAAAAAAATACAATGTCCTATTTATTATAATATGTATAGGTAACTACGATATTTTTATCTGAAATTTCTTTGGTAAAACCATTATTTTGTCAATTATTGGTCCAAAATCATATACTATATTATGTTTTAAAATATCAGTATTAAAATTATAAAAAAATATGAGATAGCTGCTCTTGAAATTAATACACATCTAAATGCCACAATATTTAAGGATTATTGTAATGACATTTAGAATATATTTAGATTTTAAAGTATATTCCAGACTAAAATCAATGACGATTCTACTGTAATTTTAGAAACAATAAATGTGGATGTAGAGCGCTATTCTGCAGTTGATTACTCTTTATACATACAAACGCGAAAATAACAAATGCAATTTACCATTCATAATAATTAAAACTTTTAATGTTTTTTCAAAATAATCTACATATTATATTTTGGATCAATTTTACATATAGCTCAGTATAAAATAATTTTAAATAATAATGAAAAAAAAAACATAAAACAAATTGATTCTAATTCAAATTTTTTTTCAAAATCTAAAATTAAAATGTATTACTATTTTATGTTAATACTATTTAAACTTCTTAGAACATTCATTTTTACCAAGGAAGTACTTTTCCTTCAAAATCATAAAATCCACCGTTGTGTGATTCATTAATATTATGTAAGAAACTGCAGATTCCATTTACAGACTGTTCAACTTCAAGTGGTGCATTTGAGCCACCCATTGCTGTTTTAACCCATCCAGGATGAATACTCACTGCCAATATCCCATTATTCTTAAGATCAATGCTCAATGATTTTGTAGCCACATTTATTGCCGTCTAAAAAACAAATAAGATGGGTTACAATATCACATTGAATACAAAATTATTTCAGGAAGAAATGACAAAATATTACACAATATTAAAAACTAAAATTATTACTAAATTTGGCATATTTAAGTAGTAGAATTAAATTAAATTTGAAATAATAAAAAACTACTGATTTTAAAATAATTAATAATTTGAATCAATAAAATAATTAAATTGACAAAATACAGGTTAGTATTTTTTTTTTTTTTTAGAATATTATTCATTAGGTTTTATAATATTTTTATTACATAATATGCTCAAAAATGTCAAAATGTTAGTCTGTGTCTTTATAATTTGTTGTTATGGTTACCAGTATATTTAAAATGTTTATTATTTTTAGGTTTCTGTACATGCTCGTAGGTATAATAGGTTAAACCAATTGTTTTTAAATTATTTATGGAATTATAGATTATTGTTTAAAATACGTTTAGAAACCAGGAATTTGGCCCACTCACAGAGTGGACTTTCCAAGCTTGTTTATTTAATAAAAGCTATTTGAGCTATATAAGTGTTTAAAATTAGGTTTTTCTATGAGAAAATTGTTTTTGACTACAATATAATATACCAATGTATACTAAATAGTTACCATTTATATACCTATCAACCAGTAATCAACAATGTTCAGTTTGCATACAGATAAAGTCGTTTCAAAGGGAGAGGGTCCATACTCCATAGAGTCTACACCCTTCCAGAAATATTTCCAAGATAAATATATTTTGATATAATAAATATGGACTAAAATTATAAAATATATTTCAGGCTCCCTCTGAAAAAAAAAACTAGATACAGCTATATTCCGTGCCACAAAATAACTCAACAGGGTGGTGACCAAACAGCATCCAATCATTAAATCTGCTGTAGTAAAACAACCTAGAATGCACCACAGGAGAATACCGTAATACGCTATACACATATGAAGCGATAATTTAAAATTACGTTCGTCTACTATCACGCATCTAAATCTAACTATTATGTTCACGGTATATACAATATCCAATAGTCTATTGAAGGGAGAAATTTGACCTCAAAATGCCAGCTCAATATATACAACAGAGATAAAATTCTCTCATGACGCAAAGTGTAGTACTCCTATGACAAAATGTATTTATTTAAGTTTATTTTGTCATGAGTACTCTGTAATCCATACTTGTATAAAAATGTTCATGATAGAATTATAAATTGTATCATGGAAATGTCCACTATAATTTTGGGCAAGAAAAATAATACGGACTGTATGCACTTGGGGCCAGCCTTCTTATGTACACAAAAATTCCTGGGTAGACAAACAATATACCCATATAAACTTCTAGTACTAATACAGCTTAAATGACCTAACTTTTATTAAAAAAATATAATAAAAGCTAAAATGAATTTAAAAATTATTATATAGAGAAACAAAGTTTTTATAATTTTTTTTTGCACATTTAAATCATTTTTCTTTTTTTCAGTACCTACCACTTTTTTTATTACCAATTATACAAGGTAAAAATAAAACAGCAAAAATTTAAGTCGAGTATACCTACTTTAAAGTAGAACTATGAACAATAAGGAACAATGAAATTAATGATTAAAATAATAATAAACGTAAATAACCGCTATCTCATTCATTCTATAGTCTTACATAATAAAAAATGATTGTATAATCACAGAATTAAATAATCTGTTATATAATTTTGTATAAAAACCGATATAAATATAAATATATATTATCATTATTATTGAAACAGAGAACGGGTGAACTGCCACTATGGATTAATCTGGACCAACACAACTAGTGTATGAACACCATATTAACGGATGTAAAAAAAGGGCCCCATGACCATGATTTGGCCGTGAATTAGCGGTCTGCGGCAGTCTGACCCTATCAGATATGTATTGAATATTAGTCCAGTGAAATTAGCAAAACTAAAGGAAATAAATGCAAGAAATTTGTCCTTTTGGGATCTGACGCAGATAGTAGTGGATAATAATATTTTATGGTCTCCCACAATTTAATTAGGGCCTTAGCACCTCTAACAGCACGTTCTTAGTTTTTCACATTTTATCACAAAACAGTCACTATTTTGCAATTTTTACTTTATTACAAAAATAATCCTTATAAAATTCTACATAAAAAAGCCTTTACCACTTTTTCTTATATACAGTGGTTCTCTAACTACAAGTACCCCAATATAGGGGTAGTTTTTTTGTTTTTTGGTTATTTAATCATTAAATTTTAGAATCTGAAGTGATAAGTGATAGATTTAAATATTCTGTTGTATTCTTTAATTAATTTAATGCCTGACACCCCTAAAATCCACCCCTAATATATACTTCGTGGTTTTTCGAATTTTATCGGAAAAGTGTCAATTTTTCACAGTTTTTGCCTCTGTACTAAAATAATCCTTATAGAATACTTTATAAAAAAAAGTATTTACTCTGTTTTTATATTATATAGTGGTTCTTAAAGACAAGCACACTAATGTAGAGGTAATTTTTTTTTTACTAATTTAAACCAATTAAATATATTATATTGGAACTCAAATACACAAAAATGTCGGGCAAAGGTTTTTGTTAAATATTTATATCTTTATAAAACTATAAAAGTTAATACAATTAAATGTAAATATTGAATTATGGTGCCTGAACAATTTCAATCGATCTGAAACAATTATTTTAACAAAGTGAGTATTGCTACGGATAAATCATTGACGATGCACAGCAGTACAGTATTACGATGTATAGAAACTTACAAAATGTGGCTGTGTTTAAAACTCTTCTCACTACTGCAGTTCATTCTCAGGCTCATAGATCCCTTCTTCTGCCTCAGTGGAACATCTGTCAGTGCAGTGTTTACACATTAATGAGCATCAAAGATCCATTTTTGTACACTTGCATCAATTCCCGCATACATTTTTACAAATCCTTGTAATGACTGATAGAATCTCGGCCAGGGCTGGAGTCTGGGTCTTGTAAATTGGTACGAGAATTTTACTTTTTTTCTTCCACCCCCAAGATTTGGGATTAATGTATCATCCTTGCCATTTTTAGATTTGCAAATAGACTCGTGAGTGCTGGCGAGCGGTGCATGGTGTTGGTGGAAAATTTCCCAAATTGACAGTTTTTTTTAATGCTGTCCTTACAGATCTATTAAATGTGATGAATCTAAGCTCATCCAAACTTTGAACCGCCTTTGGTGCCTTGTACAGTGCTAGCATAAATTTTTCTCCAGTACAATCAATTTCCTCCCGAGTCACATATGAACTGTTGAAAATGGTGACCATTCATCAAGTTTGTCATTTTTGTTGTAGAACTTGACCACAATAAACTTTCCCTTACCAAGAAATATCGATGTAGTATCACAGACACTCATTGCGTGAAGAAATAAAATTGACTCTTTGGAATTTCAGAGAGCTTGCGAAGACTGCAAGTTTAGTGAGCTGTAATAACACCTTGGGACACTTCCAAGAGCCTCTTTCAGAAAAAAATGTCTATGTCAGGTGGTGTTAATGTGGTCAATAGTACAAGTATATCCACGCCTTGTCCAACGACTATGACTTCTTCGTGCTCGTTGTGATTTATTATTGCAGTGCGAACAATAAACATATCAACATCGTCTTCGGCAATTATAGCATTAATTCTTTCGCGTTGTAGAGTAGATACAAAATGAGCGATAAATAGTTTCTTGTTTTTTATGTTCCCTAAAAATTTACTTTTGTTTCTGTCATGGTGATGAAATCATTAAAGATAATGTCCCTCGATGGAAGTTTCAGTACTCGCCTCATTCTCTCGACGCATTTGGTGCTGTTACTATTGTCTGAATATCCGTCAAAGACTATTGTAACATTTACAAAATAGTTTCAACTTTTATAGTTTTATAAATATATTAAATATTTAACGAAAACCTTTGCCCAACATTTTTGAGTATTCGAGCTCCAATATAACATATTTAATTGGGTTAAATTAGTAAAAAAACTACCTCTACTTTAGTGTTCTTATACTTTAAGAACCACTATGTAATATAAAAAACAGGGTAAATATTTTTTTTTATAAGAATTATAAAAGGATTATTTTAGTACAGAGACAAAAACTGCGAAAAATTGACTGTTTTCCAATAAAATTCGAAAAACCACGAACGTGCACATTAGGGGTAGATTTTAGGGGTGTCGGGCACTAAATAAATTAAGGAACACGGCAGAATATTTAAACCTACCACTTACCGCTTCAGATTCTAAAGTTTAATGATTAAATAACCAAAAAAAAAAAAAAGTACCCCTATATTGAAGTACTTGTAGTTAGA
>JAIPRL010000235.1:129859-162033 GCA_025469235.1 Pemphigus obesinymphae | reverse complement strand
TTTAATGAAAACCTTTGCCCAACATTTTTGAGTATTCGAGCTCCAATATAACATATTTAATTGGTTTAAATTAGTAAAAAAACTACCTCTACTTTAGTGTTCTTATACTTTAAGAACCACTATGTAATATAAAAAACAGGGTAAATATTTTTTTTTATAAGAATTATAAAAGGATTATTTTAGTACAGAGGCAAAAACTGCGAAAAATTGACTGTTTTCCAATAAAATTCGAAAAACCACGAACGTGCACATTAGGGGTAGATTTTAGGGGTGTCGGGCACTAAATAAATTAAGGAACACGACAGAATATTTAAACCTACCACTTACCGCTTCAGATTCTAAAGTTTAATGATTAAATAACCAAAAAAAAAAAAAGTACCCCTATATTGGAGTACTTGTAGTTAGAGAACCACTGTATATAGGAAAAAGTGGTAAAGGATTTTTTTATGTAGAATTGTATAAGGATTATTTTTGTACTGAGGTGAAAATTGCAAAATAGTGACCGTTTTGTGATAAAATGTGAAAAACCAAGAACGTGCCGTTAGGGGTGCTAGGCCCTAATTAAATTGTGGGAGACCATAAAATATTATTAACTACTACTATCTGCGTCAAATCCTAAAAGGACAAATTTCTTGAATTTATTTCCCTTAATAGCCCATTTCTCATCTAATTTCACTGGCCTATATAGTAAAATTAAGTTTCTAAAAAGAAAAATATTAAATAAATAATTAGGTAATTTTAATCCCAAATAATTAGCATTTTATGTTAAAAATATCAACCTGTATAATACAAATGTATTTAATTATATTTTTTTCAGCAAAAAATAAATAACAACTAGGTATGTTGTACCAGAGTCTAGAACCAACTAACTTTGCTTGTTCTATAAGGATAGAATCCACCTTGATCATTTTGTGTAATAGAACCCAATATTGAACTAATGTTCACAATTACAGCTTTATTCACTCCAGTAGAAGATTTATTTTTATCCGATGCCATTTTCAATAATGGCAGCAATGCCTGAAAATAAAATATTATGAAAAAAATAATTTAAAATTTGATTGGAAAATAAACTATTAATTAATTTTACTTGTGTTAACATTATAGGACCAATGGTATTTATTTTAAAATGATTTAATAAATCTTCAGATTTTACCAAACCAATTCTGGTAAATTTTGACGATATTCCAGCATTATTAATTAGAACATTAAGGCCTTTATCTTTGACAATATTTGTAACTTGAGAAGCCAAATTGAAAAATGATCCATGATCAATTAGATCTACAAATAATTAAAATGTGATTATATAATATATTATACATAGAAATATGCCAATATAAGTAATAAAAAAAATACAGTCATTTATACATATAGATAATATAGGTACTTCTCAACTTATTTTTTTATATACTGAGCAGTATTCGCATAAAAATATTTTACCAAATTAATGATCAAAACTATATCTACATTTTTTTAACGTATATGATCTTATTTTATATTTAACTATTAATATTTTTGGCTAAAGTTATAAACCTTTGATAAATTGTAAAATTTATTATATATAATTCTATTTCTAATTATATCAAGTCCCCTTTGACAAAAATGTTGACAAATTTTTAATCTTTAATTTTATATAGATGTACTTTTGAGCTAAAACTGCTCAGTTTCTCAAAAAGTGAATTTTATCAAAAAAAAAAATATTAAAACACTTTTGCAATTTGATATAGATATTTTTAAAAAGAGTATAGATAGTATCTATAGATAATAATAAATTTGGCAAACTAAAAAATTTAAGTGGTGTAGGGGATGTGTTCGGCCATGGTTGGACCCCCCTCCCAATAAATTATACTACTGGAAACAACTGAAATAATAGTACTAAGTAATGCATTACTCTAGCTAAAACTCATAATAAAATAAATAATAATTTAGAATAAGTTAATTAAATTACATACCTGCTTCAAGAATATGAAGTTGTGGATTCCTTTTCAATTCCATTAATTCCTAAAAAGAATATATATATATATATATATATATATTAGGATAGATGCAAATTGTCTATTAAAATTAATAATATAATATTATAAGAACAAATTTAATTTAGGTCCTCACTCCTTGTTCCCATATATTTTCGACCCCTCAAATCTGATGTATTTTAAGTTATTGAAAACAATGGTGTTATCAGAATTTGTTAGTCAAACTTCTTTTGGTTTCACCTATAAATTAAGTGAGGCCACTCGCTAGCTTTGCTCACCGGACAGTCGACAATCGAAAATATCCACCAATTTGCTGTAAAGCATCAGGGCAAGTAAGTATTTTATAAAATATTTATAATGTATTTATAAAGTATTTTATAAAATTAAAATCAGTTGTAACTCCGAAAATAAATTAAATATCCAAATTTATCCTATACAAAATAAAATTTTTAAATAAAAAAATGAATATTTTGTATTGAGAAAAAAACTTGCAATGGCAAACAAAGAAAGTATAATAATTGAAATCTGTTTACACGATAATTTTAAAAATTAACATGTTCATAAGTAATTTAATTAAAAACAATAATTTTTCAAGTGTTTAGTTTTAACTTAGATAAGTACCTACTTTATTTAAAAATATATATACAATTATACATTTATACCATAATTTTAAGTATGAAAATATACATATTTTGAAACAAAATTAGTAAAATATCATGACGTAAACTATATAGAATTATGCCTAATATTAATATAGATACTGCAATTTAAAAACAAAACAATAAACATTAGAAAATTAATAAAGAGTACAATATCATTTTTTTCATTTTCATAACCTATATACATGAATAAGTATTATAAAGTGGATTATAATCTTACAATACATAAATTCTACTTTATGGTCCCCATTACTTGTGCAATTGATGAATATTTGGACATAAATTACAGATTATGAATATTTATGTTTACTTATTTCACTAATTTTGTAGTGTTTCACAAAATTATTATATTTCTTACAAGACTTATCCATACTAGCTTGACCATCCAGTGACAGATCTAGTGTGGAGAGGGGTAAGGGGGTCAGCTGACTCGGTTAATTTGCTTTGAGAAAAATTTAAGTCTCATATATATTTATTTGAAAACAGATAAAAAAAATATGAGAATGCATATAGTTAAAAATTAACTTTTATTAGGTATAAGAAAATTTATAATTTATTTGATTTAATATATACCTATTGCAGTTTAGAGTAGGTAGTTTGTATTTTGTTTCTTTAAGATCCTTGCAAAAATTTCAATTTTACCAATTGAAGTTTGGTATATTATTTCCCAAATTATAATAAATTTTGGTCATTTCAAGTAATTTCCTCTTATACTTAAAAAATACTAGGTACCTATCTAGTTTTTTAGTAGGTACATTGAAAAATACCTTTTCAAAGTACCATTTAGAACACATTTTCATAAGAAATATCTTTAATTCAAAACTTCTATCCGACTCCTTTTATCTAAAAAAGTAAACCTATTTTAAAAATAATTTAATTATCATATATGCTTTTTATGTTATAACCCAGAAACTATGAAAGTATCTATTTTCTAAACTAGATTTATGCCGAAAATTATAATGTAGACAGAACAGACATATCATAAAATGATTTACTTTTGAGACAAACAATGAATGGAATTAATGTAGTGCTGAACAATTATTGCTTGAAACAGACATTTTATGGAATAATGCGTTTTTGAGAATAATAATTAATAGAATAAAATTTTTAAATTATCTACCCCAGAAAACTCACCGAATTTGTAATTCTGTTATCTAAATGTCTATTCCAAATATTGCGATTCCAATAAATGTCAGTTCCAAACATTGTAATTCCAATAAATGTCTGTTCAATGTATTGTGATTTCAATACATGTTTGTTTCATTGAATAATATTCCAGTAAAATCGACATCCCATAGTATAATAAATAAATATATATAAATTTTAGGATTCAAATAAATTAAATTAATTTAAATATGGCACTTATTATTTTCTTCCATGGAAATATTTACTTCCACGCAATCGTTAGATAAGGATAGCGAATACCACCACAATTCCACGGCGGCACGATAATACAATACAATTTTTCCTTTATTCATATTCCTATTTAATTATTGAGTAGTCTTCGAATGAGTGATACTACTCAACCACTGCTTTTGTTACTAAATTACAATTAATCTGTTGATAGTTTTTTGGAACCATTTAAAATAATATAATTCTTATTCTATTAATAACGTTTATTTACTTTTCATAAATATATACTGTTCTTTAATACGTCAATACAATAATTATTATATAATGGCTCCCATCGAAACTAGTGAGTATAATAATTAATAATTACCTTAGCTTTTCCTTTATCTCTACATGTTGCAAATATGTTCTCCACTTTAAATGACTCATTAGTTAATAACTTTTTCACCAATCCTAGTCCTATTCCTCTATTTGCACCAGTAACTAGGACAGAACACATTTTAATCGATTCTAGTTGAACTAGTAAAATTGAAATACATTAACATTAACTGTAACCACAGAATGTAAACCATAGACAAGTATAAAAACAATTGTTTTAATTTCTACGGTTTTATCATTTTAACAGATAAAAAAGTTTTTCTTTTGATTTTTGGAACGTGCCACAACTGATGAATCGTGTTTCTTATCACATACACTTCTTTTATTATAAGCATAGTAGGTACTATATTATAAAATTATAATACGAAAAATATCCTTATTACTGTATTTAATGGCGTTGGGGGCTTATGTTGCACGGTATTATGTAATAATAATGTACAGTATTAGTTATTTTATTTAAAGGCTTTCTAATTTTTTTGCTGTACATTAATTATATTAAATACATTTTTGTTATCAATATGTTTTCTATTCGTTCTTTTTCAATTAATTTTTTTCAAAAAAATGTAAATGCTTACAAAACATTTGTGCATAGTAAACATAATTATATGAGAAAAATGAGTTCTTGTAAATAATTTACCATACCATTTAAAATAAATCATGTTGTATACGGTAACTGATAATGTTAAATGTATTCTTTTTAACAATGATTTTCATATATTGTCCATTTACTAATGTTTTTTTTTTTAATTTTACCCATAATATTATATTTATTGATTAATTATACAGACCGTATACTGAATGATATATATGTTTAAATGTTTAACTTTTAATTTTGAATGATGTTTGTTTTTTGTTTAAGGTGGCCAATATGATTTTGATCTTCTAGTAATAGGTGGAGGATCTGGCGGTTTAGCATGTGCTAAAGAAGCGACAACTTTTGGAAAGAAGGTGGTAGTTTTGGATTTTGTTTTACCATCGGAGAGAGGTACTACATGGGGAATAGGTGGTACTTGTGTCAATGTTGGTTGTATACCTAAAAAACTTATGCACCAAGCTGCCTTATTGGGTGAATCAATTCATGTATGTTAATATTATATTAATATAAAATTTAAAATTCTCATACTGAAAATAAATGAATAATTTTATTTTATAAGGCATTTAAAGTAAACCTGTCAATTCTATGAATATGCTTACCTAATGTTATCTATAAATATTCATATTCAACTTTAAATAATAAATGTATAAATTTGACGTTTTTTACCTGTGTCCATTAGGTATTTATAAAAAAATTGAATTTTTACAATGCTGAATATTTTTCTGAAAATGTTTGTACCAATATCGATTATTAAATGTTATTAGTTATTATTATTTAAAGTTTAGAAAGGTAAAGTAGTGTAGGCTATTTAAAAAAAAATGTTTCCCATCTCTTCATACCTCTAATCTTCTTCACCTTCTTTCCCAACTATTTTGAGTCAGCCACCCTAGTCCTTAATTTCCATTGAACTGGATCTACTGTACCTTAAGGTTTTTTTCCTTCCTCTTCCCTTCCTTTTTTGTTATAAAAATGAATATTTACAGGGAAAATTAGGTGAGCATATTAAAATAATCCTGTAATAACATTATTTACATTTATGCATATTACTAGGAAGCTCGTAGCTATGGATGGAATGTACCTGATTCAATATCTTTCAATTGGGAATCTTTAGTAGAAGCTGTACAAAATCATATTAAGTCAGTTAATTGGGTTACAAGGGTACAATTAAGAGACAAGTATTTATACTGAATAATAATTTTTTATTTATGTAGTTAATTGAATAATTTTTACAGAAAAATTGAATATGTTAATGGCCATGGTGTATTTGAAGATGCCCATACAATTATAGCAAAGATGAAAGGTGGAAAAGAACGACGAATAACAGCTAAAGATATTTTGATAGCTGTTGGTGGACGACCACGGTATCCAGATTTTCCTGGCTGTAAAGAATATTGTATTACTAGTGATGACCTATTTTCATTACCTACATCACCAGGAAATACTTTAGTTATTGGTGCTGGATGTAAGCGAAATTTAAGATTTTTACTTCTTAACCAGTATAAATACTAATAATAAATCATTTTTTTTTTTTAGATATTGGATTAGAATGTGCTGGGTTTTTACGAGGTTTGGGTTATCAAGCAACTGTCATGGTACGATCTATACTCCTTAGAGGTTTTGATAGAGATATGGTGAATTTAATTCAAGCTGAAATGGAAGATAAAGGTGTTAAATTTCTTATTGGCACAGTACCTGTCAAAGTATCCAAACAACCAAATGGAAAATTATTGGTAGAATGGAATGGCAATGAAGTAAGTTATTTTATTAGTACTAGGGAAATGTCACCATATGCATTTGTTTGCTGTTTCTTCATCAAATCTGATTATCTGTTCTGTATTCCGAGCACACTCTGCAAATATGTTGTGATTCATTTTAAATTATTTGTAATTATTTTAACGTTCAGTGTTAATACTAAAATGCTGTGATACTCACATTGATGATGTTGTATCAGGCCAGAGCATGTAATAAAGCCATGTTATGTGCACAATAATACTAGAAAATATACTACTTAAAATGAGAATTGTTGTGCTTAAGTTAAATTTAATGTTAAAACGCCTTATTCTACTTATTAGTTGCAACTTCTTAATGATACAATATTTTACAAAAAAAGCTCCGAAGCCCCCTAAAAAATATTTCGTCTTTTAATTTTGGTAATAGGTGTTTCATTTCTAAATTAAACCTAAACAACACAATTCTAATTTTATGTACCTAACATACTTTTTCCTATACTGCCTATTAGATGGATAATAATTGAGGATTCTCTTAACCACTTTTTTTTGTAAGAAACTCCATTATTTTGGTTTTAAATGTATGTATAAGTTCAAATACTAGATATTTGCAGTTTACATAAAACAAATTATTTATACACCTATATTATACAATGATTATATGCCGATACATCAATAAATAATAATAAACTAACAATAGTTAATCTGTAATAACGTTTGGCACATTCATCTTAGAGTATTATATAATTTATATGTTACTATTTGCCTAAACATTTTACAGAATTCCTATTATCAGGCAAATAGTAAAGATCTGCATTTAAAAATAAATTTATAATTTTAACATTCAAATTCATGTACATATATTTTTTTTAAATTAAATGTAGTTGTATAATTTTCATCAATTTTTAATTAACTTTGTATTACATTTATATAGTATGTTATATCAAAAAATTGTTAAATTATTTGAATACTGAAATTGAATATAAACAAAGGACGCCAAACATCGCCAAGAAATTTGAGTAAAAATATGTTGATGACCTTTTTTTCTTTTTATTTATAACTCATAAATTATCCCTTTCATCCAGGAACTCTATTTTACCTAACTGTTAGATAGATACAGACAATAAATGATGAAATTATTATTTAATAAAATAAAAACAACTTATATTTTAGAATGGACAAGCGGAATTTGATACAGTTTTAGTAGCTACAGGGCGTAAAGCTCTTACAGAAGAATTGAACCCATCAGCTGCTGGATTACAAATTCATTCCGAATCGGGTAAAATTGTTGCCAATTCTGAAAAGACCAATGTTCCAAATATTTATGCTGTTGGTGATGTATTACATGTAAGTACCATATAAATTAAATATATTTTATATATATATATTTAATTAATTTAATTAAACTTAATATAACTTAATAGTTTTTATTACAGATAGGAATATCATATTTTTAATTTCTATAGTTACTATGTAATTATAATATTTAATTTTTACATTTTAAGATGAACAGAATATAAATTTAAAATATTGTTTCTTTTTTTTACATTTTGAAACATTTTTGGAAGGTGTTCTTATTTGATAATTTAATCTAAAATGTATTTAGTATGGATTGCAGATTAAAAAAATGTATTTAAGATGTTCAAAGAGCTTTATGACTGGGTTAAAATCTGTGTAAAAAAGAGTCAGCATTTCTCAAATTTTGAAGCCACATATAATCCAATTTAGTCATTGTCATGACCTCTTCTATGTTTTGTCTTATCAATTTAAGAAAATATATATTTTTAAATAGATGAGAAAACATTGAGAAAGTAATGACAACGCTATACATTTTTCAGAACCTAATTCGGACAATATGCGGCTTCGAAATTTGAGAAATGCTGAGCGTCTTTACAGAAATTATGTTGTGTAGCGACAAAAACCAGAAAATTTAATATTTGATTGCACGTGCGAAAGTGCTTGCAATGTTAGCGTATTCGCGGTATATTTTCGTGTGCCAATAATGGCTTCTTAGAATTAGAGACAATTTTACAGAATATGATATTATAGTACATAAGTCAACAAAGTTTATAATCAAACTGTGAAATATTATATTAATTTATTATGACATGATAATATTATGTCTACTACTACTAGGTATATCTAATAAAATAAGAATACACCTAGTACTACCTATCAATTGTGTATTGATTGATACAAAATATTTTTCCATTATATAATTAGTCTCTAGGTCATCCCTCCCCCCTCCTGACCAAAATTTCCTTAATAATGTCGCCATTTTCCCATAAAAATGAAAGTTCTATTGTAAATATTAGTATTATTAGTTGTGGCTGGTCATAGCAGTTTACAGGCCGCGATGGAGAAGCAACTTAAATAAAATATGATTCCATATCCAAAAATAGTAATTGTCCAAAAGACTGAACAAGTGTGATGAGATACATATTTATGTTATATTTTATTTGAGTACTTTTTTAACTTGAAAATCAAGTAATTGTATAATATGGGTAAATTAGTAGAATATACTATATAGGTAATACTATTAAAAATATATATACATATACACAAATTACAAACTCTAAAAGGCAGACAATGAAAAATAAGAATCACCACCATTAAAAAATTAAAACATTTTTATGTTAATATAATCATAAGTCATTTTGTCATTATAAAATATAAACATTCAGTGAAAATGATAAGACACTAAGACTATTGCTTTCAGAGTTGCATTGAATAGATAATTGAATGATAGAACACGGCAAAATTATATCTAATCATCTTTATAGTATTTCTAAGAAATAATACAAATTTGTGAACTTATCAAATGTGTCTAGTATGATATGTTTTAAAATATTACTACCATAAACGCACATAATTTATTCACCCATTATATAAATAAAATAGATTTAATACAGTACATACTGTCTACTGGTCATAATTTTTTAACAACTTAAATTTATTTAATAATCTTTATCTATTAAACATATTAAAGTATTATTCTAATTTATGAATATCTTTAATCAACCTCTGTATTTATTTATTATTATTTATTGTCTATTAAACTTATAGGAAAGACCTGAATTGACACCTGTAGCGATTCAAGCTGGTAAACTATTAGCTGGGCGGTTATATAATGGTTCTCAAGAGGAAATGGATTATAATAATGTTGCTACTACAGTTTTCTCACCTCTTGAGTATGGCTGTGTTGGTCTCACAGAAGAAGAAGCAATCAATCGATATACTGAGAATAACATTGAAGTAAGTTGTATATTATATTAATCTCTTTCGTTTTATTATTTCAACTAACCATTATTCACAGGTACTCATTTTTAAAATGTAGTATTATTATTGGTAGTTGCCTTGGTATTAATAATAACAGAAAATATTGTAAATTATAGGTTAGATAACAAACAGTACCTATAAACCTTATATTATATATTAAAATTTAATGCATAAAATGTGAGTGCTAACCGTCATAGTAAGGACAGACATTAGGAAAAAGACGTTTTCTATCACCCTAGTAAATATTAATCCTAATACTTCACACAGACAATTTTCTGTGGTATAAACATGTTTATACAAAACTATTTTAACCAGTTCTTAAAATGATTTTAGAGTTAGAAAACCTATTATAAAATTAACAGAAGACAACATTTTTGATTTTAAGAGCATTGATTTTATTATGAACTTTTCAGATAGAAGACATTTTGAAGTAAAATTTTATTTTGATAGCAAATTCATTCTAAATAGTTCTTTTTTGATTTTCCTTAATCAGAAAGGAAAACTACCATTTTTAATGGAAAATTTTTAAAACAAATTATGAAATAAACCAATTTCAGCATACATTATGATATAAAAATAAGTATTACCCTTCCTATTATTTAAAAAATAGAAAATATTTTGTAAAAAAAAAAAAAAATGTTTAAAATATAAAAAAGCTATTTGGAAAAAAAAAATTCTAAAATCATAATAAAATGTGCAATAATGTAAAATAAATTATTATAATTATAAACCATTAGAATAAAAAAGGAAAAGCCTTAAAAATCTGAATTCTAATTAATTAGTAATATATAATATTTAATTAATAATATACCTACTATTATGGTAATTCATCACGGTTTTTGATAATTTATTTTAAAATCTACATTACTATTTTATATAATATATAGAATTACTTTCTTTGGTATCTCATAAAATTATTGATTTTAACACGAACTTTTTTTTACAGTTATTGCTTAATTGTTTTTAAATTTTTTTAACTTGGGGAAATTAAATAATTATCTATATAAAATACTAACTAAAATAATAAATTATTGTAATAATAATACACAAGAAACTAATGAAATAACAATACAAAAGTATTCCTCAATAAAGTGTTATTGTATGCCAAAAAAAAAATAAAAAATTTGAGGTACTACCTTCACAATACTATACACTGAACAACGCTAACAAATAAAATGATTAAGACCTAATGCTGTCCAAATTTAAAAAAAAAAAATAGAAAAATGATGTCAACTGGCATCATTTACAGCGAACAAGTTAAATGGATGGCCACATGGTGAAATGAATTATATGATTTCAAAATTGTTCATGAAAAGAACAATTTCACTAAGTGGTTTCTACAAATCATACATATCATCTTAAACTAGTCATGGGAAATAGCAGTATAGCCCATACTTTTCATGTTTTGCAGATAATAGAGTTACCTACTATAATTACTAATATTTCCCATTGCCTGCAATTGCAACTATCAAGTCTTTATAATTTTATAATAATAATAATTAATAACATATATAAAATATTTAAAAAGTTAAAGTAATAGTTACAGCATATTTTTTTAATTTTTGAAAAATTTTTCATTACGATTAAATTTTAGAAATTTTTATAAAAGTTAGAATTTTGAAAATTCAGTGTTCTTTATGGTTGATGAAATAGCAGAATTGTATTTACTAACAAATCATAATATGTTGTCTCAATAACTAATCAGTGGCTATTTTTTTTTTACATCCACTGATGAAGCCCCTAAAATATTATAACTTTTATACTACACATTCAATCTATTTTTTATTTTTCTCATCAACATTATAGTATGTACAAATATAGAATAGATTAATTTTATAATTATTATTATAATAATTGATTTTACTACACTCTATTTTGGAGCTGCACTGATATGTATTTGAAATATTGTTAATTTATGTATTCTTCACAATTAATGATGATTATTTATTATATATAAAAAATGTTAAATTATTTAGGTTTATCATGCATATTACAAACCTACTGAGTTTTTCATCCCACAAAAAAATGTTAAACATTGTTATTTAAAAGTAATAACATTGTTAGAAGCTCCACAAAAAGTGTTGGGTATGCATTTTATTGGGCCTCAAGCTGGTGAAGTAATACAGGGATATGCAGCTGCTATAAAGTAAAATAATTAATATCTAACATTATAATTTTATCAATATTTAAATTTTTTATTTAATGTTTGTTTAATATAGGGCTGGATTAACTTTTGAACATTTAAAGGATACTGTAGGCATTCATCCTACAATTTCTGAAGAATTTACTAGAGTGGCCATCACTAAACGGTCAGGTGATGATCCTACTCCACAAAGTTGTTGTAGTTAAATTATTTTAATTTTTCGATTGCAAAATATACAATGCATCTTTTAATATTTACTCGTCCAATTTATTCCTGTGGTATAGGTATTAACTATTAATTATAGAATAAATATTTGTATTGACAACAATATTATTTTACAATTTAACTATAAAATATAAACAATACCCATTAATAATAATTGGTAATTTATTATGTCTATTTCTATCTTTGAAAATATATATTTATTTTATTATTAAATATATTATTTAGAATAGTAAAACACTAGCTAAACTACTAACCAACTAGAATAAAAATTCTATCAAATAACCTTTTTACCTCAAAACGCTTACTCAACTTTCTATCCAAATAGTTGTTCACAAAAAAAAAATTACAGTTGTAAAATAAATATAGTTTTCTTATTTTGCTAAGAATTTAAAAATGTAATCAAAGAAAGTTTGAACATAGGTTGAATGATTTGGAACGAAATGAGAAAAATTATTTTTTGTATTTAATTTTGTTTTTTTTTAGAATGGCTATATATAGAATAACAAATTTTATTACCGATAGGTCATAGGAGTGTTAGTAGAAACATTAAAATTTGAACACATATTAGAGGAAAAAAACTGAACTGAAGAAGAAAATGTATTGGCAATCCTGTTTGTTCAAACTATACTCTATAGGAATAAATAAAACTTATAGTCACCGATATCTTATTAAAAACTTAAATTTTAGACATAAAGTCTGTTACGAATTGAAAGTTTTGTTACAATTCTTAGACCATATTTGTAGCGCTCTCATAATAGAGAGAATTCACAATAATCTAATAAGCTATGAGAAACTATCTTTCGAATGAGGCCTTTTTTTTCATAAAAGCTAGATATTTAAATTGCTGTATAGAAAATAATATATATGAAATTTAGATTTAATGAAATTATTATAATTTTATTAATAAACAAAATTTAGTATATAGAAATATAATGATTTATAAATTAAAATAACGTTGAGACGAGCAAGGTTGAAACATATAATACAGTATAATGTAAAATATGTACGTATAAAAAATATAGTATATAACCCTTAATTGTATATGTTTTGTACGTATAATACTATTTTGACATAAAATTAATATTATACATTTTTTTATAGTATTATATGATACCTAATAGTATTTAATATAATTTACTTAGTTTTTCCAACTATGTATTTTTTTTTTTTACTTGTTACACATAATTTATAAATAATAGAAAGAAAAATAAAATTTAATATTTTAATTATACATACATTTTATACCAATTCTATGAATATTATTTGGAAAAACTAACTTGTAACAGAAACATTGATCGTCAAATTATATTTAAAGTGAATATTAAACAAAAAATAATTTCATACATGTAATATATAAAATGTTTTATGCACGTATATTATCATTTCTGAGAAGTTTTCAATTGAATAAGAGGGAAGAAATAATATATAATACTAGCTTTGTGAAAACTATAAAAGGTATGATTATTATTAAGACATGTAATTGAAATAGTAATTTTTTATTGATAATCAGTGTAATTGATCTAAATAAATAACAGGATCTAATGATGGATTAATCAAATTTAGAACTACTGAATATAAAGTCGAGCAATTCAATCTAATATCATTTATATAATTTGGTTTAAATTAATACCAATTACATTAAACATTCTACCGAAAAATGAGTATGCATAAGTACCATATTCATTGAATCAAGTCTTCTGATTGAAAAGTTGTTAACAAAAAATAAATAAACCTTGTAAAATCATGAATGCACTTGCTCTCTCACTACTAAAATGTTGTAAATTAAAAATGTAAATTATTTATTTTTCTCAATATCAGACAACTCTTTTCTGTCACAAACTCTTCTATTTTAAGGGAAATCTTATTAGATGAGACCATTTACAACACAGAACCAAGATGAAGGTGGATTTCCATATCTAAAAAGATACTTATTTTTTTTCATAAATTTTTACTTGAGTAAATTAAGAAGTAATAACACAAAAATAATAAAACGTGGTTTACATTTCACTTGATTCATCAATACAGCTGGGATTTGACATGCATAATTTAAAATAGGTAGATTAAAATAAAAATAGGTGTATTCTTAGATAATTTAAACACCATATATAACGCATTGTCTGGTAATTATACATGCAAATTTGGTGAATAAATGCAATACTTTATTACATTTTTGAACTAGGTACCTACTATATATATAAAAAAAAGTTTTTTTGACTAGGTAGGTACCAAAATTCACTTGATTAATTAATTGTAGGTAGGTGCAATTAATTTTTTGACTACCATTTTATTACCTATTTATTAAAATAACCTACTGGTGTTATTCTTTATCAATATAGGGGTTATAAATTATAAAAATAACATTTATATAGAATGTAGAATGAACACAGTGTTTCATGTCCCGTAGATTATTTTCATTCACCCACGGTCTTGGATTAATTGACCTATTAACTAGGTTAACTAATACTTAATAGGTCAATGGTTATTTGACTTCTTTGGAATTGTTAAGCTTTTGGATGAAATTTGTAATGGTAAATTATAGGTGTTCCTCAAGGTAAACATATAAACCCCCTGGCTATTTTTATTGTTTATTAATGATTTAAAGAGTGTGTTCCATTTCTGTAAATATTCTTTTTTTGTTAATGATTTTAGTATATGGTAGGAAAATCCCTAGAAGATTGTGAGATGCTGCAAGATGATTTTGTTTCTCTTTTCAAATTGGTGTATAGATAATCATTTAAAAATTAATATTGATAAATGTACCCAAATATCCTTAACTAGGGGTAAAAATCCATTTATGTATAATTATTCTATTGATGACTAAGTGCTCAAGTTAGTATCTTCTATTAAAGACTATATAAAGATATCATTTTGTCTGCTGATCTTTCTTTTTCGTAACATAATTCATTTATTTATAGCAAAGCAATGCGCATGTCAGGATTTATCAGACGTCATTGCTGGGACATTAAAAATATTCTATATTTAAAAATAGTTTATGATGAATTGTTCTATAAAAGAACTTGATTTGAAATTAGGTACACACTCACTTTCTTCCAGGCATAAATTTAATTATGTGTCATTTATTCGTGAAATTTTATATGGTAATATTATTTCTCCTAAAATCCTTGAAGAAATAGGTTGGTTGGTTTCAACTTTTTACTCCAGATCTAAGATTACCTTTTATGAGTCATTCCACACACAATCTTTTAGTTTTAATCAATCTAAAAGTCATATGCTTCGAGCTTGTAATAACCTTGATGATTTTGACTTCAATTTTAATAATGAATCTAAACTTATGTTTACATTTCGAATAATAAATTGTTCACATAAATGTTTTATTTTTATTTTTTATTATTAGCTATTATATTATTTTATTATTAAGTTAAATTTATATTATAAGCAACTCTGTATACACTCTTTTACCCCCTTTTGGATGTCAATAAACAATAAATAAATATCTTTATTTTGTCTACTACTTAACTGTAGTATTCATCTGTAGTGTGTCATGGTGAATGACATTGTTTTTAAATTTACATGCTACAGTAATAATTTTAATAACTCTTATTGCTAACATGACTACAAGTGTGTACCATAAGTTCAAATTAATTGAATAATAGCTATATGCTACACATAGCAGCACACCTAACATTTGTTATAGTCAGAATAATTTCCTACTAATTAACCATTTTATTTTATTTGATTAATTTTCTGACAGATAAAGTATTTCCAGTTGAGATTTTTTTTCTTGGTATTTAGCTAACTTTTTGTAAGTTTATGTACTATATTAATTCAGTGTATATCTTTTTTCAATATATACCTAATTTATTTGTACTTATCTTTCACTCTAAATATCTATTTTAGAATTTATTTTATTTTTTTTTACCTTTATAGGATTCTAGAAGTTTATACACTATGTACCTGTAAACAATCCTTTATACAAATACAAGACTTCATTGAAAATTTTAGTCAAATTGAAAAAAAACATTTGAATCTAGGTGTAGAATTTTTTTAATCAAATCATATATAATGATCAAACCAGACGATTGACTTCTACCAGCGTGTTTTGCTCGTAGATGTATTATTCTATTAGATAAAAACCAACATTTTCTGTTTACTTATGGTAATTTAATCTTACAGAAAAAATAAACTGAATGGTAGTTTTCTGTACGAGCTAGTAATATGGTAAATAGTAGTTACATACACAATACTACTATACAGTACTATACAACAAAATATGTATGACGTGTGTGTATGAACACAATTAATTTTATTTTTAATACACAATTTTCAGGTTAAAATTTAATTTGTACAGTAAATAAATAATCAACATTATACATTTTTATCACACTAAAATATATATTTAAACATCAATGATCATTGATCACATTCATTTTATAATATATAAATAAGCCATGCAAATTTTAAGTAACAAGCACAATCACTTGTAACAATAGCATGGCTTTTCTATATATTATAAATTAACAGTGATGATAATTAAAAAGTTTCAAAAGTTATTAAAATATACACAAATACAGACAATAATAATAAAAAACACAAATTGATGTTCATCAAGAATTTACACTAACAATAAATCAAAATCATAAAAGTATTATTTGAAAAAATACATTATAATAGTATAACAAAAACATTTGAATGTAGTTCCCCTCAAATAAAAATAATATACTTAGTTTTACTTATTTAAAAACCCTTAAAACATACCGCTAACAATATTAAATTTAATACAAATATAATAATAATATATTAATTTAATAAAATTAATATATTTTCAGATTATAAATTATTATAATTACATTATAAATGTTACTTTAAAATATATATACAGAAACAAAGTTATATTAATATAGTTATATATTAATATAGAAAAGTTATATGTATTTTTCACTTTTGAGCTCTTTTTAATTTAATCCACTCATCAATTTGATTTTTCAGTTCAATGTTTGTTATTACCATATCCATAGTAAGATGAGAACGATTAAATGGATCAGTCTGGTCACTTAATAAATGTCTAAAATAAAAATAGAAATAAATAAAAAAATTTTGTAATACTAACTAGTATGTAGCATTATAGATGGTATCTATAATCAATGTTATGTAGGTACCTTGCTATTGTGGATCTATCAACATTCATTTTACTAGATGGTAAAATAACAGGGTCTGTCATAAGAGTAGACATAATAGGATCCAAAAAGTTTTCAGGAGCTTCAGAAAGTAATAACTCTTCATCATTATTTTGTTGTATTGCAAGTTCTGACACTCTTTGAGCTATATTTTTTATTCCAACAATTAGTGATGCTCCTCCAATTCTTGCTGAATACATACAAATAAAAAATATTTATACATAATTTAATTTAATTTTAAGAAAATTATTAAATTCAATGCATTTTTTTACAATTCGCCAAAGTTAAAATTTATTTTTGATTCAAAAATTTAAATTATTGAAAATAAATTTAGATACATTTTCGTAAAAATATTTACATTGTTGTCAATACTCTAGGATTAGTTAGAGATAGTTAGAGATATTAGATAGTTAGAGATAAATAAATCCAATATTTTTCTATATTCCTTAAAAAATATAAGTAATAAGTAATTTGATAATTAGAGTGCGGATTTTATATATTTGCATTATTGATCGTATGATATACCTAGTATACACATTATATGGTTTGTAATGATTAAATGTACATTTTTGCATATTTAAACATTTTGACATATAAAGACTTATTTTACAATTTTAAATTCATATTTAAGTATTTTTTTTGAAATATTCAAAAATATTATATCAATTTAAATAAAAAAGTTTTCAATGTTTTTTTTAATAATATTGAATTATATTAAATATTAAATTATATTTCATGTTTTTCATATTAACATGTTACATATTTTCTGAAATACTACTTTAAAACTATAATTGATTTATCTGATTGTTTTTACAAGAAAACATATGTATATTTTGATTCAAGAAGACCTAGTGAATATTCTATAATAGTATTATAATAATATAAGTTTTTGATTGAAATATTATATATCTTCATTATATTTAATCTTTGTCCAAATTAAATTCATAATTATTATTATATTCATTTTGGAATAAATATTTTTTAGTTTTTTTTAATTATTATCCAAGGAATATATTTGTATCAACTCTGGCAAAAACTTTTGAATGTTTTAAAATGACAACTTAATTTTTCCACATATTAGATTGGGCATAAAACTTTTATAAAATTATTTTTAACCGTAAAACTTTTTTTATAACTGAATTGAATAAAATGTTGGCTTTTCTGATATCTTATTTTTCCACATGTTATATTTCAAATATAAATTTTTTTAAAATAAACTTTGTAAATCGAAATTTTGTAAACAGTTTTTTTAAAAGTTATTAAAAAAAAGGGGGGACACAAATCTGAAAAATAGCACAATCTCATTTTAAATGGGATATATCACCCTAACATGAACGAACATTACATAAAATATAATTTAAACATTATGAGATGCCAGGTGGTATATACAGAGTGAATAGGACTATTTGACAAAAGCAATAACTTCTTTTCTGGTCAATATTTTTAAATTGTTTTTTTTTTTAATAATTTCTAGTACCCGCACATCACAATTATTATATTTTAGATTTTATTTTATACAACTAAAAATAAAAATTGATTTTTTTTAAGTCCAAAATATACATTTTATAAATTTACTTTTAAAGATAATGTTGATGTTAAGAATGTTTATTAATGATTAATCATTGATTTTCTAATTTTATGTAAATTTCTTTTATTAGTGATAGATGGTCACTACTACTATCTAGCGCCCAATAAATGTAAATACCTATATATATAATAGGTAACAAAAAATTTAATTTTCGTAAGCTTCAAAAATTTTAGAAAATCAACTACTTATTGCAAATAAATATTTCCAACACCAAAATTTATTTGTTTAAATAAATTTATAAAATAGCTACATTGGATTAAAAAAAAAATTTTTAAAGTAATAGAGTAATAGATCTCTAGAGATCTAGTAATTATTAGAAAAAAAAATATGAAACTATTAAACAGAATAGAAGTTATTTCATTTATCAAATAGTTACACTGTTGAATCCTGTATTCTAGTTCTTCATTTATTAATTAAGTTTCACCTCAATTTTATGAGTTTGGGAAAGTAATATTAAACAATATAACATTTTGCTAGAATTTCGTACATAACAGCACTTTTAAATTTTAAATTGATTTCATTGATACAATAGTATTAAACACTACTTAATATAATAAATGTTTTAACATGTACAATACCTAAAACATCTTCAGTTTGTTTGAAAAGTTGTGGGTTATATGAACGACCATCTTTAGAAACAGCTAAACAAAATGCTTCGCCGTTTTCACTTTCCCCCAAATGTACATATATCATACATATATTCAAAACAATTTCAGCTGGTTCAAATTTGTATTCCTTCATGTCTTTTACCTAACAAAAAAAAAAGTAATTATTAAATTAAATTGCCAATACCAACACTAAACATTTTTAATCTCTATTAGTTTTAAAATATTTATTTTGCATGTGTTCACATTTAATGGAGAGAGTATTCTAAAAGTTTTTTAATAAAATTATTTTATCGATTAGAAATTAATCACTAAAGCAGATTATTTTTGAAAAATGTTGTCGTTAAACTAAAATAAAATTTAATGTAAGGCAATGAGTTACAATCCATGGAATTTCATTGTATTCTTTTTCACTCGCATCCAGTATACCTCAAGGTACTATTCTATCTCCATTAGTATTTGCCACACCAGTTATGTAATGTTTATTAATTATTGTCATACACATTACATAATTCAAACCTGCATATGAAAGACAAGTTTTTGTCTGTTTTCTTAATGTGCACAGACTATATATGTATACATACATAAAAGTCTAGTACTACATTTTCACTTAACTCTATCACGGAAGATCTTCTTCACTTACACTAACTTTCCTCTTAACACTCAACATTAGATTCCCCCATCTTTTTTCGGTCTTCTTCTCTTCTTCTTTCTATCAACATACATTTCTTTTACTTCCTTAATACATGCCCGAGCCAACTCAATCTATTTCCCCTCATTTTGTCAACTATTGAAGCTACTCTTAAACTATCACTTATAAACTCATTCCTTATTTTGTTGTCTCAAAAATACATAGAGTATAAAACAATTTGTATATATTGATTATTAGTCCATCTTTATATTTGACTTTACATAAAACTCAATCAATACAAATATAATTATATGTATAATATACAAATAATATCTTTAAAATGATATGATATCCATTTGCAGTACTTACTTTAAAATTTTTTTTCTTTGGTCCAACTAAATGACACAAAAAATAATTCAACATAGCTGCTACTCTATCGACCATTGTAGAGTTACAAAATATCGATTTTATTTCTGATGTAAGATATTTAAATGTATTTATGGTTTCCTTTCCAAGAATATTATCAAACCTATAATTATAATGCATACATTGGACATTTATAAATAATATAGTATAAACATTAAACATTAGTTTGAAAATTAAAATAACACAGAAATTATTATGTTTTAAATACATATAATATTTTTGTATTTACCTAGCAATCATTCCAATGTGTTGTAAATGTGATATATTTTGTGCTCTTTCTCTCTGAGATAAATTATTCCATTGACCCGATTCACTAAAATTGGATATAATATATTATACATTAGCATAGCAATAATTGACTAAGTATTCCATAATGTAAATGAAGACCCGGATAGATATTAACATTATTTCAAAATCTTAAAATATTAACATTTATTTTAAATTATAAATTATAAATCAATTAAAAGTGTATGCACTGGATTCAGATTATATGACTTAGGTGACTGTAAAAATAAAAGTATTATATTTAGTATATTTATATATACTTGTATACAATACCCAATGGTACCAATCTTTTAAAAATTTTGTTTAAAGGTATATTCACGTGCTAAATTTAATTATGTTTAAGCGAACTACTCATAACTAAACATATAATTTCAAATCGCAGGACTGAATAGTCCAAAATTCTGAACTATGTGAGTTCAGGTGGTGTCTAAAAAATAAAGTGTGAAAATGCAAGATTTTTCTTGGAATTATTAAGTAACCTGACACAATTTTGTCCAGGATGATTCTTTTAACATAAATGTCTCATTATATTGGAAAATTGTATTTTTAGAAACTTTTAATCTTTTAATACTACTATAATTATGAATATTTTAGTAGTCTTGTATTTTTACCTTTTCCACAATTTACCATAATTAACTATCTTATAAAGCACTAATTTAATTTCAAAAATATATGCTTTTTTATATTAATTAATTAATAATACAATCAGCTAATACCATGTGATCAATTGAATAATATACAAGATATTGTATGCCTTGTGGAAATTGACATATGACAAATGTATAGATAATTGAGTTATCTAGAATTTTAATGTTCAATATTATTATACAGCTACTGGTTTTTGCAAATGTTATGTACTTTATTTGTTAATTTGTCATTTTTTATATCTGTCAAGTATCAATTTCCTCACAAATCCTGTATCCAAATAAAATTATGCAAACCAGACATTTTTGATTTAGTACCTATAACTTGTACCTATTTATATTAGATTTATAAAAGACCATATAACAATAACCTTATTAAACTATAAAGGTATGGGATATTAACACATTTATATCACAACAACGTTTACATAGGGTTTATAAATTTGGATTTTAAAAAATAAGTAAAGGAATATATTATATAATATTTTAAATATTGCTGTAATTATTTTGTCATCTTTAATTAATTAAGTAATCTATAGCTAAGCTTACTTAGCAGTTTGCATTTGTCTTAATTGAGCCATATTCGTTAATGCTTCATCTAATAAAAATACTGCATCATTCATTAGCAAGTTAATAAATCTTAAAAATAATGGTGGAGAAGCAGCTTCCATATTATTTTCTGCATCTTTAGCCAATGATCTTAAAATCAATATATTATAAGAAATAATATTTATTATTTATAAACAAATATAAATATATGTATATATTATATATATATATATATATAGAATAAAGTACTTGAAAACTTCTCTATGTTCTTCTAATTTCCATAAATAGTCCATAACAACATACATAGGTCGGCGGTAATTGAATTTTTGTTCGAATTCTACACTTTGTCCAGTCATTTCAATACCCACAAATACATCCAATAGAGCATGAACAATCTTTAAAATAAAAAATATTGTATATAAAATACATTTTTTTGAAAAGTTTTTCATAATTATTAATTCTCAACTACTTAAATATAAATAGACATGAAATACTCCTGAAAATCTTATGTTGATTGAATAAATATAACTAAATATTATAAGACCATGAAATTAAAAAATTACAGGCACAATTCATATGACAATTAATTAATATAAGAATTATTGGTAGTACTAAAATTTTTTTACATCGATTTAAAGCACTAGAGCTAGAAAAGACAGTCGTATGGTAATTATTTTTATATGATAAATACACATAAAAATTTAGAAAACCACATGAAATAATAAAGATTATCTTAATTTTTCATTTTTGACAAACGTAACAGAAAAAATAAACAAACTTAAACCACATAGGTGATTCCTATGTAAAAGCATATGCAGCCACCACACCTTGTGATTTTGTGCCATCACATGGCTTCTTTTATGAGCTCTAGCAGTACAACAAATTAATGTAAAATTTTAGTACTATAAATTAGATTAATTATCTATCAATTGAACCTGTAATTTTTAATTTTCTTTTTCACGATTCTTTATAATACAAATTAATTTTAATGAAATTATAATATTTAGATATAATAATTTTATATTCAAATTGTATTTTAATTAATTGAACTTTTTACTTGTTTACGATGTGGATGATTTAAAAATAACATTTCTCGGTAAAATGATCCTATTGAATTTGTTATAGAGGTATCTTCATCAGTATGTGGTAATAAGCAATCTAAACATTCAGCTAGACGAGCCCTCAAATGTGGATTTCTCACTCGACTATTAGATGTCATAAAGATTAAAACCGCATTTAACAGTTCACTAACTAAAGAAAATCCTGGTTCTTCTAAAGACCGTGAATGAAAACGACGCACTAATGTTAAATACCGCCAAATATTTTCTAAAATGAATTCCGGAATGCATCTATAAAACACAGACAATTATTATTTCTTTAATAATATAATATAATATTCTATAGTATACAGTCTTTAATAATATTACTTTAATGTAGGAGGAACAATATTAGGTAATGGAAATTCAATAATTTTAAATGTATTTGGACAGTAAGACTGAAAGCTATTTGATTGAAAATCCTTGTCTACATCCAACACGACTTGAGTAAGCCATACACATGTTGCCTTTTGAAATTGACTTAGAAGATGTAATGTTGATGGTTCAAGAAGAGCAGCTTTCATAGATAGGTATCTAAAAAAGATGTATTTTTACAAACTTTAATTTAAAAGTACAAATCTACTTTACCAAATATCATAATTGGACATCACATAACCATTTTTATATAGTTTTGTATTATTTTATAATTTTATAAAATTAAAAAAAAATTTTAATCTAACAATTTAAAAATATTTTAAGCCATTTGAAGATAGTCTTTTTAATATATAATACAATTTTTTATTGTTGTGTAAATTAGTAATTGTTAAAAAAACATGTTTACATATTTCTTATTTTTATCAACTTGAAAATAAAGTAAAAAGACGAAACAAAAAACAAATAATAACTAACAACATTATTTAGCGCCCTATCTTATATTTGTTTGATATATTAATTTTTTTTTTATAAAGATTAATATTATTATTAACAAAAAATAATAAGTAAATTTTAATAAATTAATTATTAATAGTAAATAAAATTTTTAAACAACTGTGAATATAGGTTAAATTTATTATAAACTGTTTACAGTAGTATAACATTGTATAAAATAAAATATAACATTCTTTTATATTACATTCTGAATTAAAATGTAGAAGAAAAAGAAAAATTTTGTAATAAAAAGTTATTCAATAAAGTTGATTAGTTTAAAAAGCATAATCACATACTTGGTCATTTCACCTTCCATGCGATCATTAATAAGTTTCATAACTTCAGATGTAGCTGAACCTGATTGTTGAGCATCAACAAAAGTTTGTTGCATTCTAGCTAATTCTTGATTAATACTAGTCATTTTTTCTTGGACTTGAGCAAAACCTATTTCTAAAGATTTTTGTGTCATATAAAAACATTCTGTAATAAAATTAAACTGTCCTTTAGCTAGAGGTCTATCTTCTACAGGCTTATTATCTTCTGTAGAATCTTCAACATCAGTTGGTAATAACATAGTATTGTCATTTAGTTTCAATAAATGTACTCCACGTTCTCTACTTTCTTCATTATTTAGAACCTATAAACATAATTGTCAAAATGTTATTTTATTATATCAATGTTATTATTAGCATAAATATAATTTTACTTTGGCTGCACAGTAGGTAGGATCAATTTTTAACAATTTTGGATTATCTGTATTAGAAATAAATGGTTGACATAATCTTAGAAGAACAGCACTTAAGTTTATTGCAAATCCATCTGAAATAAGTGTTAACATTGACGTTTCAATGTTCCACAATTTACAACGTCCCAAATTTTTTTCCAAACAACTTCCTAGCCATGATAGTGTTTTATGTTTTATTTCAGGTCCAGCTTTTAAAAGATTTAAAAATATCTTATGTAATTGAACATGCAACTTTTCCATACCACTCCATATGTTACTTTCTAATGGACCAGATAACTGTTAAAAATAATTTTATTTAGAATTCATAAAAATATATTAAGTAATAACATTATTTCTATAGTAAAATGATTAAGAAGTATGCTAGCTACAGGATCACATTTCGGTAATAGTTCATGTATGTGCATCACCTTGACTTTGTATGCACTAAAATTCATACTGCATACAAAATTTATTCCACATTGTCACCAGTCTTGTATATTATTATGCTTTTGAATATTATATGTTATACAAATGCAATAAAAATATAAGTTATGGCAATTAACTTTATATTTGTTGCCTATCCAATAACCCCAGAGCACAGTTATCTACACAGGTAACTGTACATTCCTACGCTACCTATGAATTGGTCGATATGAAGCAACGTTTGTAGTGAACTAATAGCGTTAGTAGTAGTTGAACCGATTATTACATGTAAACTGTAAAGTATACAGGAAAATGGGGTTTTTAATATAATATACATAAACTGTTGATATTATGAAAAAAGTTAATATTTTTAATTATAAAACAAAAAATTCTTTATTAGATATAATTTTTTTTGTATTTCTATGATTTATAGTTTTAATTATTCTCATTATATATGTGTTTTTAATGAATTTTACCAACTATTTTGGTGCCAAAAATCCCCCCTCCAAAAAAAAAAAAAATCCTGGATATGCCACAGTAATAGATAATAATTTAGAGGGGATAATTAAAAATATTAGATTCAGAACAAAATAAGAAATGTATTAGTTTTACAATGATGTTAATATAATTTTTTTATTATTATTATTATTGTTTCAGTACGCATTTTTTTTCTTATAAATATTAATACAATCATCTTGTGCTTACCCTATTTCCATAAGCAAATTTGCAGCAAAAAAAGCAGGGTTTGTAAAATATCAACAAAAACAATATATAAATATTAAAATTAAAATTATATAATATTATGGCTAGGATTTATATGTATATAAAATCCAAAAACATGTACATAAATATGTAGTAATAATATTACACTTATTATGAAAAAATATAAAAATATAAAGTTAAATAATACTTATAATCTTTAAATATTATTAATTTAATTAAATAGTCCATAAAAATGCAATACAAATATATTAATAATAAAAAAATAATCTCTCCAAAGTACCATATAGATCCAATTTACTTTCAGAAACGTGTACAAATTAAAATATTAGATTAATTTTGCTGGTAGAAAAGTTGCTCACATAAAATAAAATTAAAACAAACATCATTGTAAAACAAATAGATATCAAATATAAATAAATGTCACTGCGCAGAATCTAAAATTCAAAATATAACAAGGTGCACAAAATAGAAAATAATAATATGGGGTTTAAAATCATTTTTATTTTCATTCAGTTCATTTAAAATTTTTACAAAATTGATAATTTTACTCAAAATTCTATGAAACACATTTATCGTATTTTTTAGAAACATGGAAATTAAAAAAATTTTTGAGTTTCTTTAACAACCTGAACAACATAAAACCTGACCATAATAAAAAAAAATTTAAGAATAAAACACACAATTGTATAGCAAATGTATAGGTACATGTACTTATAAATATCGAACGACGATCTCCAACGATTGTTATTAGGTATGTAGTAAAAATTATATTAATTTAATAAAATATAATTTTTTGATTATCACTTATCAGTAAGATTAATTTTAAATTTTGGAGCCAAAATAGTTTAATAAAAAAAAACACAAAAAAAAATTACATAAAGATTAATATAGAGAATTTCTCGTTTTATAATTATGTTTCTATTAATTTTTTTTTGTAATTTCAACTGTTTATACATATTATATAAAAATTTACATTTTCTTGTATACTTTACATATAATTGCCATTTCAACTACTACTAGTAATATTAATTTACTACAAACGCCCTGAACGCCAACCTCTGTAGATAACTGTGTGCTAGATCAAAATTGTACGTTGTTATTATTCGAGCATACTTCTTTTTGTTTACTATGATTATATTTATTTAAATTTCAGACATTATATTAGCGATACCAATTTATGGTATAAAAATATATAATAAGTAAATACTAACTTCTTCCATAGGTTTCTGAAAATATTCAAATTGACTACCTGGAGTTTTTGGTAAACCTGATATTGCAAAAGTAGCTCCGATCACTGTATTTGTGTAATGGATACCAGGAGATGTATCAGGTACATAACAATCATCAATCAGCATCTATAAATAAAAATCAATTTATAATATAAGTTGTTAATTATTAATTGAACAAAAATCAAAATAATTTATTTAGAGAAAATATCGACATTTGTGAAAAATAATAATAATTATAGTTATAAAATGAATGCATAAATGCTGTCAGTCTGTGTTATGAAATTTTATACATTTTAATTATATCTACTTTCAACTAATAAATTTGCATACTTTTTTATTTGTTTGTCATAATTTTCCTAAATATGAATGTTGTAAATGTTGTAATGTTTGTAAATATAAAAATGAAGTAATTTTATTTAGTAGGATTTAGGAGGAGCTAAAATTGAATATATATGAAAGCTTAAAGTAAAGTAAATTTTAGACAAATTCACATCAACTAAAAATAATAAAAATTTTAGGAAGCTATTAAATTATTTAAGATGATCAGTAATACCTAAACAGTAAAGACTTCATAATTAGCAGCACATATTTTCCAAGAAAAACATTTATAAACATATATGGTCTGCTCTAGATGGAAAAACAAAAAGTCAAATTGACCATATCATCAAAGATAAAAGGTACAAAACATCAATTCATTAGAATTAGAAGTTACAGAGGAGTTGATGGAGATACGGACCATTATTTAGTTGTTGTAATGTTTGCACTAAAGTAAAATCAGTAAAATGGAGGAGTAAGAGACATACAGGAAAGAATAAAAAGCTTTACATAGAAAAAGTTAGAAATCCAAAGAAGATAATACCAAAGAGAAATATCTGAAAATCTCAGGAAATATAATCTTGCAGAACATGAATCAGATAACGTAACACTGTGGTCAGAGAAAAAGAATCTCTAACAAAAGCCGCTGAAAGATTACGTGGTAAGCAAAATTTAAACAAAATAATTAAACAAAAAATTCAATTTAACAAAATAAAAATCATTGGTAAACCTTGGAGTGCCAAGTTGTGATTAACAAGCGAACGAAGTTTAGCTAGACAAAATATGATGATAAATCCTACACCAAAAAATATAAATAAATACTCAAAACTTAAAACTTTGGCAAACAAAGTGATTAGAAACAGAAACGTGCAATTGAAAAAAAAGTTATAAAAGATATCGAATTATATCGGAAAGAACTGAGACTTTTTCAAGAAATGCAGGCCGGTTAAGAAATAATTCAGAGCATGTACAAATTTCATCACAGATAATAGTGCTACTATAATATCAGAACCTAGCGAAATTGTTAACAAATTTCAAGAATTTTTTGAAGAACTACTAAATAATACAAATAACCACATTGAAAAGTACGAAGAATTAATGTATCATACAGCGGAACCTGAACTTCTAGCACCAAATATAGAGGAAATTGAAATTATCATTAAATCACTAGAAACAATAAATCTCCAAGGGAAGATAATAATATCTAATAATAAGATAATAAATTCTGAACTACTAAAAATTGCAGGAAAAGAAATATTAATTAACCTACACCAAATTATAACGAATATATGGAATAGCGAACAAATAGAACAAGAATGGTCGACATCAGTTATTTGCCCAATTTTCAAGAAAGGGGATCCAACAAAAGTTGATAACTATTGGGGTATTTCGCTATTAGATACAGCGTATAAGGTGCTCTCAATAGCTATCTTACGAAGGATAGAAGCATTCGCAATCGACATAGTAGAAAAATATCAATGCGGATTCATGAAAGGAAGATCCACCAGTGACCATATCTTCACGCTCAGACAAACAATAGAAAAGTATTATGAGTTTGACAAAGACTTACAGATGATATTTATAGATTTTAAATAATCGACAGAGAGCAACTATGGATAGTATTACAGAATTTTGGGTTGTCCAAAAAACTAGTAAATTTAGTTAAAAGCTGCAATTCTAATATTACAAGCAAAATGTGTTTCGTGGGAAAGGAGTCAAGGGACTTTGAAGTCAAGTCTGGTTTAAGACAAGGGGATACACTATCCCCCATTCTTTTCAATATATCATTGGAAAGAGTAGTGAGAGATATGCATGAAACTCGAGAAATGGACTTAAATGGTAAGGGGATATTACTAGCATATGCTGACGATATTGTCATTCTTGGATACTCTCAAAACGAAGTAAAAGAAAGTACAAATAAATTAATTAAGTCTAGTAAAAGGATAGGCATCAATATAAACAAGAGCAAGACGAAGTATATGATCATGAGTAGGCAACCAAGAATTTTACAGTATCTCACCGTATATGAATATACATTAGAGCAAATAAAAGACTTAAAATACTTGGGGTCAATTTGAATAATAGGAATGATATGCATAACAAAATAAAATTGAGGCTGAATGTGGCAAATTGAGGATATTATGCAATGAGCAAAATATTCAGCTCTAAGCTTCTCTCCAGAGAAACTAAGAGGAAACTATATATTTCCTACTTACGGCCCATATTAATGTATGGTTGCGAAACGTGGTCAATAACTAAAGGGGACGAGACAAAGTTACTAACATTTGAAAGTTCCATTCAATCTAAAGTTTCCATCTAAAAACCATAAGTTCTTAGAAGAACATATGGTCCAATATATAATACGGAAACAGGGCAGTATGAAAGAACTAATACAAATATTGAAAGAATCTTTAACAGACCAAATATACAAAAATTTCTTGACTCAAAAAGACTGAAATGGGCCAAACACATATGGTGAGATAAGGACAGTTTAATGAGGCAAGTTTTGGTATCTAAACTAAATAAAACACGCCCCAGAGGAAGATCACGTCAATGTTGGCTAGATTGGATAAAGAAAGATTTAATTCAAGTAGATGAAACGGCAAGGATTGAGGATGCAGACAACAGAGATCAATGGAGGAGTTTGGTAGAAGTAGCGAAAGGTCTTAATGACCTGTAGAAGCTTTAAATAAAATAGGTATAACAGGTAACCAACCTAACCTATTTATAACTAAATAATTTTAAATTATGTATTTAACTGCTATTATTTAATATTAAGTAGGTAGTTTGAGCTACAATATTAATAATTTTATATAATGTCAATGTTGTGGTAAATATACAATATAAATTTAGAATAATTATTATTAAAATAGTAGCAATATAAAAAATTTTTTTTCTCAAATTGAAAAATGCAGTATCATCAAATTACTTAGGTATTTATTATTTACATGTCTGCTTATCCCATAATCAAATTTTTTTTTTTAATAAAAAATAATAAAATCTCTACATTGATTATTAGATTGAATAGGTAATTAACAATATAATTTATAAAATTTAAATTATCTACCTATCTATATTAATATTTAAAACTACCTATATATTATTGTAAGTGTAGTTAAATATTTTCAAAAATTCATAAAATGAGATTTTTTTCAAATTTCAAAATAATTATTTTATACAATGTTTAAAAAGTGCATAAATACAATATTTTTGAGCAAATCTCCGGTGAAATAATTTAAAAAAAAGCCGGGAAGAAATTCGCACACTGAGTAAGATAATAATGACAAGAAAATGATAAATTATTTTATTCTAAAGAAAACGATTCTGAACAAAGCCAAGGTCGATATACTTAACAATTACTGCAGATTATACTAATAATATATCGAGTAATAAATAATATATATGATAATATTATAATATATATTATAATATAATGAACAAAAAATTAATTGGAAGCAAAGGGATTTGAATTGAGAAACCCACACATAGCTAGTCTAACACAGTCAGCTCCCACTAGACTACATAGAGCACTATTGTAAAATATAAAAATTATACTTCTTAAATAAATTAAAAAAAATTATTAAATTTCAATTTGATATAACTTTAAAACCAAGCCCGACCGTCAAGTTCTGACTTCACCATTATTTTTTTGATCAAAAAATACATACCTACCTAATTAAAAAAAAACTCAAAAAACCCAATTTTTCTGTATAATATAAGTTATACCTATTATGAATTAAATGACTGAAAATTGAAAATTGCGATAGCCCAAAAATATATAAAAATTTAATTACCTTCACAATATATGTACATACGTTTTTGGTGAAAATTTCAAATTTGTTATTATTTATCCATTATTTCCCCAAAATTCAAATACATTTCATACTAATGTAAATATTCAATGGGTATTCAAAAAAATGTTTTAATGGTTATTAAAAAATATTACTGATTTTTATAATTTTTTTGTATGTACCTAGCTAGAATGGTGTACTTTTAACACTGTACTAAATTTTCATGTTTTAAACACTAAAATTAAGCCTATTATGAATTAAATGTCTCAAATTTACATGTTGCAATAAATAGCCTAAAAATGAGTAAAAATTTTCGAAAAATTTATTGGATTAATATTTTGCATATATATGTTTGTGGTGAAAATATCAAGTCTTCAGCATCAATATATAGATACTAGAGGACCAACTAGATGCAATTTGCTAATACAAAATAGTGCTACATGTAATGATCAAAGAACTTCTTCTTATAGAACTTTTAATAAAAAAAAAGCGGGTCAGTAGGTTGTGGAAGCACTTCGCTCGTCGGGTGTCAGTATTGGTGGATGCACTTCGCTACTAGGCAGGGTACTTTTGGTGGATGTATTGAATTTGAAAGTAATGATAAATCATTGCATTCAATAAAACAATTCTGAGCGTAGCTTCGGTGTAGTATACATAACTCATATCATTTTTTTTTGTAGGGATCAATTGAGGCTGTTATTTTTATTTTATTTTTTAGTCGTGTTATTCATCATTGAAAATCACAATTTTTGCCCAGGTCTTAAAATCTCATTTTACCAACTATTTGGACTTGAGTACCTCAAAATTGATAGTTTT
>JAIPRL010000235.1:94337-129759 GCA_025469235.1 Pemphigus obesinymphae | reverse complement strand
TGGTAGTTTTTGCTTACGCATTAAAAAACTATTATGAAAATCGAAAAATGACCTCTCAAAAGTACCAACTAGATGCAATTTGCTACCGGAAACAGGGTATGAGTGTAAAGATCGGAGCACTCCTTCTTGTAGTAAATTTGTTAACAGAGAAAAAATAAAAAATAAAAAAATAAACATTATTGTAAAACCACTAGCTCCCTCGCTACGCTCAGAATCTAAAATTATTGTAAAACCAATACATTCCTTGCTTCACTTAGAATTTAAAACTTAGGTAACTACAGAAGTAACTGTGGCCATTTAATTTGTTATTTGCATTACTTTCATAAAATATTTCTATTATAAAAGGTAATTTTTCCTAAAAGGTATAAAGAAATCTAATTACTACATTTTTATTAGGCTCGTTGTATGTATACAACCAATATAATATTATTCAAACTTACTTTAGCTAATAATGGTTCCGCAGAAAATACTTGTAATATTGCAATCTCACAATGTGGTAAAAATATAATTGTTCCTTGTAATATTTTTTCTTTTACTTTATTCAGTACCGGTTGATATACGGACTTTATTTGTGATTCTGCATCATCTTCATCCATAATAATTTGTTTATTAAGAGCCGTAAAAAAATGTACATAATCATCAAATGACGCCATGTTCGTTTGAAAAATTACTAAAATCTAAAAACGAAATAATTTATTGAACATTATTAGATATGTAATAAATAAATGTATCAATGTAAAATTTCAAAGCATTGCATCTTTTTTTCTGAATGGCTTTATATACCTAATAACATTTTTGAAATTTGTGAGGCATTAAAATTCTAAGCCATAATAATGATTAATGATAATGAATTCAATCAAATTAATGGCATTCACAACCCAAAAATTCATTTTATTTTATTATTGATTTTGATACATTAAGTTATAAAAAAATTATTATGAAAACAGAATGTAAAAGTATAAACTATTAATGGAGTTATAGCGATTTTTAAGTGTAGCTGTGACGTCATTACATTAGACAACTATGCGTGACATAGAGAAATAAAAGTATATTAATAAAAGTTTCACATTTCAAATTAATAATTATTACTAAATATAGATAATCATTAAGCAAGGATAAATGCTAAGATAATTTACTTAAATAATTTTATAAAATTATATAGGTACCTGTTCATGAATATCTTGTGGGTTATACAAATCAGGTTGTTTAAGTGCTGTAGATATATTGGTACATAAAAATCCAAATATTTTAGAATAAATATCCTCTCCAATTGATGGGTAACGATTTTCTTGTTTTGCAAATGTCAATTCTAAGAAGCATTTAAATAAATATATTATGCATTCTTTCTCGGTAGTATGAGAAGTTATAGAAACGTTTTGTTTAATCTTCAATAAATAATCTTTTGGATCTGACAATAGAGTTCTTTCAAAAATTGCTTGTTCTAGAATATCTAATTCTGCTCCTCTAGCAACATCAGACTTCAATATTTCCAATGAATCCGGTAAATAAATAACTGGAGTCTCATACTCTTTACTCAAGATAGGTATCATCGTAAAATGAAAAACATTTTCAATGAGCGTATTAAAAGTTTTATCAATACCATTATTTATAAATGCCATTTCAGAACCAACTGCGTTATCCATAGTATGTTTTTTAAATATAGAAAATTCGTTTTCCGACATTTGCACACGTAAAGATATAGATAGAACAAAATTACACAATTTTATGAGTACTAAAAAGTATGAAGTAACTAGTTTCCCAAAGTAATATACACTTTTACATTAAAATATAATAAATACATCCTATTTCCTAATATAATATTCATATTATCACTAAGATATGAACATTGTCTTGTCATTATTGTTCTGTTATCAAATTATTAACAAATATTCTGTGGTATCAACCACGAACTAACTAAGATAGTACTATCTTAATTCGTGGTCCGTGGTATCGGCACAGAATATATTCTGTGGTATCGGCTTTGTGCAACAGATAATACAAACTACAGATATAAAAATTAAAAAAATTAAAAAAATATATATAAATATAGGTATATATATCCGTGTATGAAACACAAATCATAGCATACCTTGAAAAATAACTTTAAAAACTCTAAATTTTAAAATTGCTATGAATAGCCAAAAATTGGGAGAAAAATGTTTAAAAATTCTTTGTGTGAAATTTGTATTTAAATAAATTTTGTGTCAAAATTTCAATTTCAAATTTATGACCATTATTTACGGAATTTTAAATCAAAAACCCATTTTTGACTTTAATAAAATCATAGTTTTTTACCTTCATTTTTTTGTTTGTTTTTTTTTTTCTTAGTTATGCGTTTATCGAAAAAATTTAAATAATGACCTTTTTTAAGTAGGTAGGTACCAAATATTTCTAAGTCTTTCTTGTTTTTCGCTTAACAGTCTATACACTTCTTTTCCATCTTCTTTGTAGATCTCATCGTATTTGCCTAATGTATCTAATGTATTCACTGCAATTTTTGTTGCTTTAGATAAACTTTTATTTTTTACCCAATCCTACCTCTCCTAACTCCTTGGTTTTCTGCCACTTCTTAAACTGTATTTTTTTTCTTTGATATTATCTCTTACACTTCTGCCTATCACCAAGTTTGATTAACCTCTGGCATACTACCTCTACTCTTACCAACTACTTCCTTAACAATCCTCTTATCTTTTTGCTACATTTTCCCAAATTTTGTATATATTTCCTTCCATGTTCCATACGCCCGTCACGATCAGCTTTTTTGTAAATACTTTTTCATTCTCACCCGATAGTTTCCCCCACCTTTTCCTCTGTTTCTGATTTATATTTTTCTTTTTGTGCACCCTATTTTTCCTATACCAAATATCTACGACTATCAACCGATGTTATGTTATCACACTCTTTTTCACATAAGATAATCGATTTGTGATTTGTTCTCTCCACTACTATAGGTTATACCTATAATGCTCTTCTCTCTTCTGCTAATTCATACGCTGGTGCAAAGTCCAGTATTCTTTCTTCAGCCTCATTCCTTTCTCCTAACCCATACTTTCAATGCACTATACCATAAACTATTCTATCTAGGATCATCTTTTATACACCATACATTTTTTAAATTATTAAAGTATTATAATATGTATTGTTTTTCTCTTCCCTTAAATAGCTTGTACACCACTCTTGTTCCTAATCTCTTATACAACTCATTACACTTTTTGCTGCTTTACATAAACGTTTATACTCTATACAGGAGTAAACAGAAGAAAATGTCCACTTACTCCGACATGAAATTCTAAATAAGAACTTACTATGCCCGTGACTATTGAGTAATTAGTGATAATATTATTATTGTTATTATTGAGTATTGACTAATGTTATGTTATTATAACAAGCCTTTTTGTTGAAAAAATGTATTACTTTGTAACAAGACTTTAGCCATGCCACGGACTAAGATCTTAGTGTGTGGCACCATTTAAGATAATTAATAATTTAAAATATATTTAAAACAATAATTTAAGATAATTATCTCAAATCGTGGGCCGTGGCCATGCTTTGTAATAATTTTAACCATATTTATAATGCTATCTAGTGGTCATACAAAGCACTTATCATCAAACACCCGTTTTTATTTATCACTCCAATTACAACATATTATCTACAGGAATGACAAAGATGTGACGCCATATTGTTTTATATCACGAAATTTAGCAAACATTAAATAAAAAGTGAAAATTATCGTTTTTTTGGTTTTCTGATATGAAATATTCTTATTTCTTAATATATTAAGTTTTAAGTAACTTTAAAGTTACATATTTTTACGTAAAATACGCAACTTATTTTGTTTGAATGATATTACATTAAAATTAATTATAGTTATAGATTATAATATACTTTCATGTTACTAATAATTCAAATTGTTTAATTTATTTTCGACATTTGCCATCTGGAACGGGTATGTTATTAAGATTAAATAATAGTATCTTATAATTTCTTTACCTAACTAAGATTATTATTAAATAAATGTTTTTATTTTTAAATGTATACTTGTTATCAAATACCTAAGTATTTATTTAATAATAAATCACAATACTATTCACTAAATTATATTTTTTTACGTACCTTGCCTATTGTATAAATAATTTTTGGTTGATCGTTTTCTAATCATATAGCAAACATTAACATGAACTCACAGGACAATACTTCTTTATTTTTACACAAAAGCTTAATGTAATTAATAATAATCAAATCTCTTGTGAATAGTTTATCAATGGATATAAAAATGAAGATGTTTAATAATGTTTAATGTTTAATGTCTATATATAACTGGCCCCAAATTTAAAGAAAATTAATATTGATTTTATAATGATCAATTAACATGCATTAAAGAACAGTTTGTTCAATAAATTTACTGAGTATTAAATAGTATTATTATACTTAATACTATTTAATAATCATGTTTAGTAGTCATATATAATTACTTGCATAGGTATATGATAATAATGATTGTGAGTAAAAAAAAAAAATGAATGTCGGTAGGTAGGTAGTTTTATTAAAATAAATATCTACCTACCGAATTAGATATTTCATTTATTTATTGTTACCATTTTTATTGCACCTAACTGTAGGTACCTAGGTGTTTAATTTATGAATCTATGCATTTAAAATTAGTCATAATATACCTAATTATTTTTATTTACCTATTATAAAAACCTATTATAGAGGCAAATAGAGTACAGATATAATAAAGGACATACCATAATAATAGTAGGGATGATAGTTAATAATAACAATAATTTATTTAACTATAGGTACTCCTAATAAAAATTATTTTCTAAATTCTAAACCAATATAAAACATTAACCTCGACATTAACTTATTACAATATAATTGTACTAGAGAATTTCAAGTGTTAATGAAAGAAAGAAGGTAAAACAGAACATCAAGACAAAGTGTGAGAGAAAATCATAAAATAATTATAAAAATATTTATATATTATATATAGGGATTACAATCCCGGCCCTATTTTACGATTTCGGGATATTTAGCTATTAAATCCTGGGATCTCGGGATTATCATAAAATTTAGTAAGAAAATATTTAAAAGAATTATGCAAAATTTTTTTTTTATTTAATTACCTATTTATATTATTATAGTAAAGTATTTTATAATAAATTACAATTAAATGTTCTACTTATTTTGAAAATATGAATGCAAGAATAGTAGAGCATCTAATGTTCCATCTCCCAGTGTACTTCACAGCTTATTTCCAATATAGGCTGCTGTTGAAAATGCATGCTCTAACTCATTACTAGTAGGAGGAGTAGACATTAAATACTTAAATGCTAGCTCTAAATGATGCCCACGAGTTCCTCCATTTTCAAATAGATTCATTTCTTTTTTAATAATTTTAGTCAAATCCGTTTCTTTTTGTGTTAATCATACAATGGTTCTTTTACTTTTGCTGATTTAACCTTAGATTAGTGGATAATGTAAGATAAGAATTTGATTCACAGACACTAACTTCTCAGTTTTTAAATATAGACACTACATGTCGTCAGTATATCATTCATAGTTAATTACCTACATGCTAATCCTTAGAAAATGCTATCCTTCAATAAATACTAAACAAATATTGAGTGTAAAATACAGTATTTTATTAATTTATACATTTTTTATGATAATAAATTACGATATGAAATGATTTTTGACAATCCCAAAAATCCCGGGATTAGTGATTTACCGGTCTCGGGATTTACAGGACCATAAAATAGTTGGGATCCCGGAATTGTAATCCCTAATTATATACCTAGTGTGTAATATCAAGTATATTAAGCACTTAATATACATTAATGTCTCCAACATACACGGTAGATATTTTGTATGTAGACTGTTTATAGGTGTTTCCAATATACGTTATTTAAGCGCTGGAGGTGGATTTATAGTTTATTTAATATACACATTATAAATACTATGATTTTCCATGCTTATTAAACTTTGAACTATTGATTGTTGGTGCAGTTAATAAACGTTTAACATACCGTTTATTCATATTTTCCATACAAATTATGCGCTGAATAATTGAGCTATTTTATATTACATTAACAATATTTTTATTTAAAAAAAGAAAAAAAACATGCACGTATTATTTTCATATTTTTAACCATGGGTCCATTATCCGGCGGATGGGCACACGATGCAATCGCACCATAAATCTTGCAATGAATTTATTTACCAAACCGGGGTTTGAACCAAGTCTACCTAATCGTCAAAAACAGACACATTATGATCTGAGTTACTACCTATTGATAAATATGTTAATGAAATCTCGGGTATTTGAACAAAATGATCTGTATGTATAATATAAATTACTAATAAATTATAGTCCTAACTGACTCCAAATTACTGGTACCATTGATGAGAATGTGTTGAATAAGCACTGAAATGTAATATTTTTATAAATATATTATTGTATATTTGGTATAATAATAGGTTTGTATTATTAAAACAAAAATACACAATTTGTTGACTAAGCCTAGGAATAAAATGATTCTTGCAGGTTTTTTTGCATAAATATATTTTATATTGCCCAAATAAGAATAAAAAATATTTATTTTTTTTATTTATTAAATTCCAAATTTGAGTTTTATACATGGTACTTTGAAGTACCATTGGGCTTAATTATTATTATTATTAAACGTTAATTATTTTGTATTGTTCTTATCTTTACATTTTATCTCTAGTTCATAAAATTACTTTAAAAAGCTAAAAGTAACTTTAAAAAATGTTTATTTTTTAATAAATAAAACCAACGTCTTTATAATAATATATTTATATGTAATATATAATTTTTTTAAATTAAATTCATCAAATCTCTAATAATCATTCCTCCATTGCACACAATAAATGTCATTAAATGCATTCAATTTTTCAATTAGACCTTTTTGCTAATAATTTCAGATTCCAATCTACATTTTAAACATAAGGTTTATATTGTTACTATTATTGAAAAATGTACTTCATAAGACATAGGTACTATATTATATATGAATCTAGGAAAAAATATCCACAATGTAAGAAAATATATCCGGTCATTGTAATTTTTTACATACTATATGTCATAATTATATCTATCATTATTATTTATAACTTTTCCATCAGGTAAGTATTATAACAAAATTTTTAGTACTATAAATTGTTCATTCTTTCTCTTACTACATGCTAATACACAGCCAAACATTCAATAAACAATGTTTGTTATTTATGGATAACTTATTTAATTAAGTTTAAGTTTCTGCATACAAATTTAAATACTTAACCAATTTTTATTTTTGTATTTATTGATATTTTTATTATATGTTATTTTAAATTTAGAATAGTTTTTCAAATCTTAGTCATTCTTTAAATTATCTGGAAAACAATGCCAGAAACTGGAAATTTACAACCAAATTTTTGCTTTGAAATCTAAAATAATTGTACTTAATATAAAAATTATAACATGTACATATATTTATATCATGTCCTAGGACTGAAATTACTATGTACCAACATCTAGATACATTTTTTGTATTTGCATTCGAGAATGTTATCACAGAAATTACAAAGATCTTGGTAGGTTAAAAATACAAAGTCTATTAGTTTTCATATTTAGTTCAATAAAGAGTTTTTACATAAAAATATTATATTATATTATAAATATAAGTAATATTTAATAATGTGATATAGAAAATCATTAATTTATGTATTTTAAATATTTAAAAAAAATTCTTAAAGAAAATTTAATTCACCAGATTTCTTATTAAGATAAAATAATAAATATGCTTTTAAGTATTATAGAAAAATAATTAAATAGCTTATTAACAGGTTTTCAAATTAAAAATATTTGACTATAAAAACAAGTTTCTTACGAATTACAATAAATTAATGAACTAAATTTTTTTACAATATTTTAAATGAATGAATATATTTGAATACATTTTAATTTGAGTTAATTGATCTTTGTTCACATTTGATACATTTGGAAACAAAAATATTATAGGTGCTTGGTTTTACAATAAATTATAAGATCAATGGTACAAGCAACTTTCAGTATAAATATAATTCATCTGTCAAATAAAATTTTGAAAATTAGCTAATGTTAGTCTTCTTTTCCTTCTTGTCCTTCACCCCAACTATTTGGGGTCAACCGCACTAGAATTGATGTCAAACAAACTGGCCATTGATGACTTCGCCGACCGTGAGGCGTTTTACATATTATATTAAATTATATTAAAAAAGGAAAAGAAAAACTTAAAACGTATCTTCTTTGATACATAATACTTTACAAAAAGAATATGTCATTTTCTAGAAAATATTCTCTTTTTTTAAATTGGTAATAGGTGTTTAACTCTAATTTTAACTTAGACACCACATTTATTGTTTTGCGTAGTGTTATTTTGCTATATTGTCTATTAGATAGACGGATACAACAAATGCGGTTGTGATGTTCTCTAAGGTTAAAAAAAAAAAATCTTGAGCGAATTTTATCCTACCTAAAACACACTGGTCAGATTTTGTCCTGAATTCAGTCCTATACTTTCATTTAACTTTCATTAATCTCCTGCATCTTCTTTATTTACCCGACCTTCTTTGTATCACTCGCCATCATAACAACCCCCCTATATCTCTTTTCAGTCTTTTTCTCCTCTATCCATCAACATGTAGCTTGTGCATGTGACCTAACAAATTCAGTGGGTCATGAGGTACAAATTTGAACATTTTTTTTTTTTTTTACCTCTATAAATAAAGACCACTCTAACGTACATATTATATTAGTAAGTTTTTCAGTAGAAAAAGTTAAATTAAATTTAAATTGTAATAGAAATATCATGCATTTTATTTAAAAAATGGTAATTGTTTTAAATATTTTGAACTATTTTTGGCTGATTTGTCTGTGTTATAGCATTAAAATTAAAATTAATTTTTGTGGTAATAAAAAGTTCAGTAACATAAAGTATTCCAAAAAATGTGAAATAGATATGATTTAATTATTTTAAATAAAAATATAATGTAAGAGATAGGCCTTTTTTAAAGAGGGTTTCCTCAATAGTTTTAAGTTAATTATATGACACCAGTCTGCCACTGCTGCATATACATTGTATATTATAATATTAATATTTATTTTCTTTTTAGATTGAAAATATACACTCGAAGAAAATATAATTTAAAATATACAAAATAAATAGATAAATCAATTTGTCGGACAGTCATGAAAATGGTGCTGTCACAAAGACAACGTGAAGAATTGTAAGTTATTTACTAATAATTGGTTAATTTAGTGAAACACTTATTGTGACATAAATTCTGTAAAAATAAAGGATTAGTATTAATGTAATGGTGTAATTTATTATTTTAGAAATGATTACTTAAATATATATATATATATACTAATGGCTAAATTATTATTATTTTACATCATTAAAAAAATTATAATAATATTAAAATTATATTTGCTCGCTTTGTTTTCACTAATTACACTACCACAATTTATGTTTTACTATTTTACTAGGCACTGTTAAATATCTTATATTACTGAGACTTTGAAATGAACTAGTTATTTTCAACTGTTCATTCAAAATGAAGAGAAAAGAGTAAAATTTTTGTTTCAATCTACTTTTCTTAATTTCAGTTAAAATTTTTAACAAACTTAAACTTAATTTTGGTAGTTAATTTTGCTTAAGAAGTTCAATGATATTAAAAATTATTACTTATTATAATAATGATTTTTTCCACCTAATTTTTCAAGATTTTAGATTCTGAATATAGCAAGAAATGTATTGGTTTTACAATGATATGTTATTATTTTTTAATTTTATATATTATATATATACACTTTTTTAGGCAGAAAAGTAAAGTATGAGTTTTTTGGTATAAAGGTTTTTCAGATAGGAATTTCATTCTAGTTGGTACTTGGTACTTAATAAAGGTCATTTTTTGATTTTCTGAGTAATTTTCAGTGTAAAGAAAAATTACTTTTTATAAGGGAAAAGTTATAAATTAGAAAGAACATAAATTAGTCATAATTACTGAATATATAATATATAGTGATATATATTTATAACTACTAAAAAAGACTGAAAATTATTATGAATTGGAAAATTAAAAACAGAATTTTGAAATGTACACCTAATGTTTACTAGAGCACTATGTATATTGACTTAAGAATCACACCAAACTCCACATAGAATTGTTTTATAAAAAAAAAAAGTGTATTATTAATTTCAAATTCAATACATTTTATTATTAGTAACCAACGATCGAATTACTTTCATCCCCTACTGTTCATCTTTTTATAAATATATTTTTAGATTATAAATTTATAATAATCGTATATAAAATATTGACGTTGGTGGTACTGAATATTCACTTCAATTATTCATGCATATTCATATGAGACTACTCGTATTATGTTTGTAGTTATTATGTTTTATTCTTCAATTTGAATTTCTAAAATAATAAATTATACAATTCTTTTAGTTATAAACTTAAAAAAAAAACATTAAACTTGTAGTGTATTGCAATGATAATAGTACAATTGATATTGTTATGTTTTGTTTTTATTGTTGTTAATTATTATTTATAATTTTTTTTATATGGACCTTATTCATATTGGTACCAATTATTTTTCACAAACTATAAAATACTATAATACTATCCGAATTAAGCTTACCACAAAATGTCATAAAAAAAATTATTCAGAGTTACCTATATAAAATAATAATATACCTGCATACAACTACAGTACTACCATTGATTATAAATTATTTATATATTAATCAATGGTACTACCTATATTATTATAATTAATATATTATATTAATTTATAACCTAGGATATGAAATTAGATGAGTGTTCAGTACCACTGATATCAATATTCTAAATTTATAAAATTATATATTTTAAAATCCGGTCAGGGGGTAGAAGCACTTTACTCGTTAGGTAGGATACTGGTGGTAGACATTGAATTTGAAAACAATGATAAATCATTTCTTTCAATAAAATAATTCTGAACAAAGGATCGGTATATCGTTGTATATATCAAAATTAATAATAAAATAAAATAAAATTTTTAGGTTGAGAATACCTATAATCCATAATTTAATCATTATTCTGTATTCATGTAAAACCATCACTAATACAAAAAAAAAAATATGTAAAGGGTTAAATGAACAACACATGTTTGAGATTAAAAAATGCATGATAATATATCTATTATTTACCTAATAGATTATATCTACCTATCAAAATAGTAATTTAAGTAAATTAAAAATAGTGTATTATACTATCAGACACTGAAATAAACAAATAAAATTAAATAATTAATATTAAATTTTAAATAAGCTAAAAAAAATAGTTAATCTAAAGAGTATGTCTAATTTGTTCTATAAAGTTTATGTATAATTTCTATTTCTAATATAATTCTCATTTAGTTTCAAATTAACAATTAATAGCTTTTTTAACTGGTTTAAATGAAGTAAAATTAATGATAATAATTGATTTTTTAAATTAAACTTGATAAAAATAAATAAATAAGTAATAACTTAATTAATAATAACTTAAATAATTGGATCATTATCATTTTTGGGTTTGTATATTAACGGATTGGCACAGATTGGGCCGTTAAGCTGCTATAATATATTATATATTATAATAAAAAAAAAATATATATATATATATAGTATATACCTACCTATATATAATATAAGGGCTACCTAAATTGAATTTTCTTTGGTCTAAATTGACTCTTATCTAAAAAAAACAACTTGTTTGTGAACTGAGAATACAGAATTGATTTTCAGGTCCAAAAAAAATGTCTACAAATTAATTCCTACTGATATTGATCGAACCGTCTAAAAGAAGTACTCTTAAATAGTATTTAATTAAGTATTTAACATTACTTACTTGACATAATATTACATAGAAAACTGATGGATATTTGAAACTGGCTGAGTAAGTAAAGAGAGCAAGTTGCCCGGCTTGATTTATAGATGCAAGCGAAAGAATTATACTTAAACCATATAATACTCTGGACAAAAGGACAAAACCTAAGAACCAATTTGTATGTATAACTATGGATAACCCGGAAACTAATTTATAGGGGTTCTGTGAACATTAAAATTAAAATATATAGAACTACTTTATAAATTAGTTCATAGGTGTTTTAATTGAACTGTCAGAGATCTGGTATTACTTTATATAATACAGTCGACTTTCAATAATTCCAAACTTTTGGTAATTTGAAGTAAAATTTTAGGACAAACTAGCTGTCCACATGCAACAATTCAAAGTTTCATCCACTTAACTCTCAGCAATTTGAAGTGTATTCGCTAAACATACTTCTTATAATTTTATAGTTAATAATTTATAATCATAACCTCAATAATTAATTTTTTTTTTGCTCTCGATATTTTAAACTATTTATCAATTTGAACACTCAGTAATTCAACATTTTTCATCAAGTCCCACTAAATTCGAATTATCGAGAATCAACTGTATGTTATTCGTAAATTTAATTACTAATAAGTAATAACAATTAAGATATTACATTATTATTAAAGAATCATGTATGTTATTTGAAAAATATAATTAATATTAAATTTGATATAATAAAATATTATACATTTTTATCAGAAATATTAAAATCCTGACAATCTAAATTATACATCATAATTTATTTCAGTATCAGTATATTTTTAGAAGTTTTTTGTGTACTCGTCTAAAAATATTTTTATAAGATATGAATGTAATTAGAAATATAATATTGGTTTTACAATGATTTATGTTCTTATTTATAATTTTTTTTTTTATATACATATATGTTATGAATGATGTCGAATTGAGAGTAATGTTAAACATGATGATTATTTTCAACTTTCCAAAAATAATATAACATTACCCTCAAGGGCTTGGGTAATATTATAAAATATTATATTATTAAAACTAGTACATATAATTAATTAAATGTGGGGCTAACCCCACCTTTTAAAAACTCAGATGTTATGATACCATAAAAAAAAATCAGCCTCAGACACGGAGAATTGGTTATAAGTTAGGACATGGAAAACAGTCTGTAGAGTTAAGAATTGCGATATGGAATATAACAAGCCTTTTTAGAGCTGGCTCTTGTCAGAATCTTACATAGATGTATTAAGTACATACAGAATAAATATAGCAGTGCTGCAAGAAATTCGATGGGCGGGTGCAGAACAATTAAAAGTTGGGGAGTACATCATTTTCTATTCTAGAATGGATAATAAGCAATGCTCTGGAGGTGGTTTTGCTGTTCATGAATCTCTGGAACCATACATAAGAGAATTTAAGCCTGTGTCAGAAAAGATTGCAGTCATGAGAATCAATATGACTCCACTAAATGTGACATTAATATGCGTACATGCACCGACCAAAGTAACTACTGACAATAATAAAGACACGTTTTACGAAGACCTGGACAGAGTATATGATCAAACACCAGGAAATATGATAAAGGTAATACTAGGCGATTTTAATACCATGTGTGGGAAAGAAATACAATTTCAACCATTAATAGGAAAAGAAAGCATACATAATAACAGCAACAATAATGGGTTGAGAATCATATCCTTTGCATCTTCAAAAAACATGGTAATAAGTAACACAACTTTCCCTCATAAGAAGATCCACAAGGCAATGTGGAGATCCCCAGATGGCAAAACTATTAATAAAATCGATCATGTGCTTATTCAGAAAAGGTTTCGATCATGTATTGTGGATGTAAGGAGTCACAGAGGGGCAGATTGTCATATAGATCATTTTTTTTTTTTATATCAAGATTTAAGTTAAAATTGCAAGGCCACAACAATGTAGAAAGAAAAAGGAAACAATTTAGCGTAAACTTAGAAACGCTTAAGGAAAAATTATGGAACTAAAATCAGTAACCCGTTAAAAAACCTTGAGGGACAAGATGTTAACTCAGAATGGAACCATGCCATTAATCTTATTAAAGAAATAGCAGAACAAAAAATTGGAAGAATGAAAAAGAAAAAAAAGAAATGCTTTAATGAGGTCTGTCGCAAAATAATCTAGAAACGATGCATAGCAAGGGATAATTATAATAGATTAGGTGATCAAACTAGCAGGGAAACATATGAAAAGGAATGGCAAAATTGTAAACAAGTATTACAGAAAGAAAAGATAAGTTTCTTGAATGGAATACTACAAGAAGTGAAAAATAATAGATCGTAAAGAAGTATAAGGAACTTCTTCAAAACTATCAAAAAGCACAGTGCATTTAACCCAAGCCTAAAGGTCATTAAAGATAGTGAGGGGACAATACTTATGGAGCTAGAAAAGAAAATAGTTAGATGGAAAGAATACTTTGCTGATTTGCTGAATGGCACAATGTCTTCCAACCCGATAGAGAACGCAATTTTTCAGAAAACGGAACCACTTATATAAGAAATATCCAAGGAAGAAGTCAAGGAAGCGATAAGGAGCCTTAAAAATTGGAAGGCACCTGGTTCTGACAGCGTACCGTCAGAACTTATAAAGTATGATGGAGAGGATATGTATAATTTCATCTACAGAGTGTCATGGGTATGTCATACTGTCATAGGGTATGGCAGGAGGAAAAGATGCCAAAAAACTGGAACGAAGTGATAATCATACCACTTCATAAGAAGGGTGATAAAACCAAATGTAGCAACTATAAAAGGATATCCTTTCTAAATTCAGTATATAAGGTATTCTCCAGGGTCATGTTAAACCGTATAATACCATAGCAGAAGAATGCTTAGGAGAATACCAGAGTGGTTTTCGCAAAGGAAGATCAACCATAGAACAGCTATCAGTTATAGCACAAGTAATAGAGAAGAAGTATGAGTATCGCCAGAACATATGGCAAATGTTTGTAGATTTTCGGAAAACCTATGACGGCATCCATCGAAATAGCTTGTACAACATAATGGAAGAATTTGGATTCCCAAATAAATTAATAAAGCTAACCAAAATGTCCATGGAAGGAATGAAGTACAAGGTCAGAATAGATAATATTGTGTTGAAACAGGATTAAAACAGGGAGACACATTGTTCCCTTTATTGTTCAACATTGCCCTAGAAAAAGCAATAAGAGTATTGCAAAAAGAGGCAAGAGGAATAAGCATAGATCAATACCATATAAAAGTATTAGGGTTTGCAGGCGACCTTAACATCCTAGAAGATACCTTGGATGATATAGCGAGAGCTACTGAAACTTAAAAGCGGGCAGCAGAACGAATAGGGTTATAGATAAACGCAGACAAAACAAAGTTAATGGAACTACTGAACGCTGAGACACCGCCAGATGCAATTGAAACATTACCATATGAAAAAGTCGAAGAATTTCAGTATCTAGGTATGCTACTAATTACAAAAAATGACTGGTCTCGTGAAATAGGGCTGAGAATAACAAAAGCAGAGAAGTGTTCTTTGCCTTATTAAAATTCTTTAATTCTAAATTCTTTTCAAAGTGAACGAAAATAAGATTATACACATCAATAATAAGGCCAATACTAACATATGGTTGTGAAGTATAAACTACTACCAGTGTAACACAATGAAGACTGAAGACATTCGAAAACAAAATCTGGAGAAGGATATGCGGACCATGGATACTAGGATCGGTCAGTGGCGTAGGAAGTTTAACCAAGATTTGAAGGAAGTATTAAGAATGGTAACAATTAATGGATTCATAGAGTCAAAAGATAGTGGCTAGGACATGTAATGAGGCGTAATTCAGGTGCAGTAACCAAGATAATTTTTAAATAACTAAAATGTATTGAATTATCATCTATCTAAATGAATTACAAGTTTTATATATAATTGAGTGTTTTTATTTATAGCACTTTGTCGCGCAACTAGTATTAACAATAATTTTTACTAACAGAAAATACATTAAATTTCTTATACAATAAATCAGTAGGATATAATTTTGGCTTATTAAAAATTAATTTTAGCATTCAAAATAGTGTTTAAGGGGGCTAAATGAAAAGTATGTTTTATTTTTCATGTAGTTGATATTACGCGGGTAAACTCAACATTATTTAGAAATTTGTACATCATTCGTAACATATAAATTTTTTGAGTAAAAGTTGAGTGGGAGTTTTTATGTAAAAAGCTTTCTGATAGAAATGTATTCTAGTTGGTACTTTAAAGAGATTATTTTTAATTTTTCCAGTTGCTTAAGTGAAATAGGAAAATTGTTTTGGGTAGGTACATAAAAAGTAGTAAAATATTCAACTGCTCAGAATTATTTTTCAAATGCAATGATTTGTCATTGAAATAATTTTAAATTATAATACTATATTATCTTATTACTTTTCTCACTATTTCTATCTGTATCTACCCTAACAGCACAAAGACCCTCCCAAAACCGTCCCAACGGGGAGTGTTTGACTGAAAATGGGAATGGCCCATTTGGTTTCCACGGTGTTAATGAATGGTAATATGACGGTTGTAGACCGTCCTAATGTTCGATGTCTGACTGTCATATGGACTGTCTACATAGACTTAAGTAAAACATGTCAATTAGAGTTAATTGAAAACAAATCTTGCAGGCTGACATTTTGTTTTTATTGAATTCTTCATTCTTATTTTTGAACTACCTTCCCAGACCATGTTTTTTAAATAATTTTGCAAAAATTCTTAATTCTGGTGACTGGATTCGTACCTCTGACCTGACCATTAATTACTTTATAATTTTTGTACTCATCCTTAACCAACTAAACTATGCTCCTGTGATACAAACATAGTCGGAATTGTAGGTACATAAATGCTCGAGTAATAGTATACAATTACAAACATGGCAAACTTTTTGAAGTACCGCTGCACATTCAATAATAGCCAAAACGGGCTCAAACCAGTGGCAAAATGTGTTGTATACTAATGTATATAACATACTAAAAGTCACTTTTTGTGGGTAGTCCAAATCCAAATTTTGAATTACTTATAACTAGTATATAGTTATATATATACTAGGGGATAAGTAGGGGAAGAGGACCTAGCACCTTGCAGTTTTCTCTACCCCTCTCCCATTTTGCTTAAAGCCCCTGTATATTGGTGCCCATTAGAGGGCAATGGAGGAACATAGTCCCCTCTGGAGAATACCAAATAAAGTGACTTTTTGTATGTTATATACCAAAGTGTATAACATCAGCCCGAGTCCTATCCTTTGGGCATCCATGTCCCCTATCTTCTTCCACAGCTAGTTTCACACAAAAGGTCGAATGTTAGGAGATCTAATCATTGATTATAAATTATTTATAATGATCTAATCAATTTTTTATTTTTCATCTCATAATATGTAGCTCCCGGGATGTGCCAAAAAAATAAGGCTCGGGAAGTATCAAAATAATACCTCTCTGGAGTTGCCTATTATGCACTGAATAATAATAAATTAATTGGACTGTTTCGGGAAGCTTCCGGAAAGGTCTAGATAGTGCCCAGCAGAAACTATTTGCCATAACCAAAACAGGAACTTAACAATCTGTGCTGTTAAGGTATACAGCTTTTATTTTTATTTTTTCATGAAAATAATTCGAATATATACTGTAAAATAATATAGTCTTGAATTTCTCTAGTTATTAGTTCATTGACATAGATATTCATTAAAATGTAATGAATCCTAATGATCCAAATGATTTTCATCCCAAAGATATATCGAGAATGACCAGGACCATTATGAAGAAATATTCATGGGGAAGTCTCCAAAATACCGACAGAAATACATTTTTTTAAACATAAATAAGTAAAAAATAAATAAATAAATTTTCAATTTAGGTAAGACACCCTCGAACTCCTCCCTAAAACCGGCCTTGAGAATGACTGTCATGATATAAACATACACAATTTCACATACTTATTTCTCAACATGCCCAACTGTTTTTGTATAGAATTACATTGATACATACATAAATTAAAATTATTTGTGTAATTAAAAATTATACTTGTATTTGGTAAGTCTGTTGATGATTTTTTGGATAATTTAATAAATAATCAATATTATTAACATCTCACAAAAATATAATAAATAAAGAATATTATATATTTTTTTATTACTTATGTATTTTCAAAATCCAGGTATGTGTAGTCAATGAAACAGATATTGTTTATTCTCTGTTTATCCATTATTATGTTTTTACGACCAAACTGTATAACACTTGACAAAAAAAAAGTACAAAAATTGGTTTATTGCATGGTGTCTTCTATTTTGGAATGGAATATAGTGTTTTCTGAATGACAAAAGTTTATGAATACAAATGCTTAGTGAAATATTTGTATGTTTTATGAAGTTATAATTATTAAATTGATACAATATTTTTTAAATAAATTATTTCAACATAACTGGTATATAACAAGTATTTTAACAAATTTCATTTTAAAATAAAAATTACACTGAACAAAAAATTAGGCGATTATTATTATACATATATATATATATTCATTAAATAATTGTAATTTTTTTTAAAAACCCATTCACGAATATAAAAATAAAATGACATTTATATAATTTATTGTTATCATTATTTTTTTTTTTTAGAAATAAAGCTATAGCTGATTATCTTAGCAGTAATAGTTACCATAATGCTCTAGAAGGATTAAAAAAAGATGCAGATATGCCTGGTGAAGTTGAAAATAAATATGGAGGTTTACTTGAAAAAAAATGGACATCTGTAATTAGACTGCAAAAAAAGGTGGATTAATATTTAAATTATTGCAAATTTTAAATTAAATTGAATTTTTTTTTTTATTCTCTATAAGCTTAAAATTAAATCAAATAGATATTTTATTACTTTATTTATATTTAAGGTAAGTGAGCTTGAATCAAAACTGTCGGAGTATGAAAAAGAAATTAACTCCGGAGCACCAAAAAGAGCATTACGTTCACCAAGTGACTGGATACCAAGAGCTCCTGAAACACACTGTTTAACTGGTCATAGAGAAACAGTCATTAAAGTTATATTTCATCCTGTTTTCAATATTCTTGTGTCTGCAAGTGAAGATGCTACAATAAAAAGTTGGGATTATGAAACTGGCGAGTATGAAAGAACATTAAAAGGTCATACAGAAGCTATTCAAGATGTTGCATTTGATGAGAGTGGCAAATTATTAGGTAATTTACTGGTAAATAATTTGTATATATATTTATTTTATTTATATCTATTTTCATAGTTTCTTGTAGTGCTGATATGAGTATTAAGTTGTGGGATTTCAGTCAAACATATGAATGCATCCGTACTATGCAAGGTCATGAACATAGTGTATCTGGAGTTTGTTTCCTTAAAGGTGGAGATTTCATAGTTTCTTCATCAAGGGATAAAACAATTAAAATGTGGGAAGTAAATACAGGGTAAGGTATCTTAATAAATTTTTATTGTTGGATTTTAGATTCTGAATGAAGCGGGAATATATTGGTTTTACAATGATGTGTTTTTTTTACCCAAAAATTCTAGTATACTCCGATCATGTTATGCCAATAAGCAGGCAGATTTGTTTCGATCAGATCCCTACCATGTAGTGTTTATAAATAATGTAAAAGCTTCTGATTAGCCCACCAATTTTAGATTTATTGCATAATTACTTTGTCTTTGACATGTTATGAAGTGATGGTAGTCATTACCTTATCTTAGTCAAAATATAAAAGGAGTGCTTCAAATTTTTTCATGTGTACCTATTTCTTGGTAGTAAATTGGATCTAGTCTAGTTAGTATTTTAAAAAAAATTTTCTTTGATTTTCTTGATTTCTTTTTCTAGGTAATGTAAGATAAAATTATCAAAAGTTAGTCAACATTGAATACTATAGTTAATTCCTTATAATTTCTGATACAATGATCCTCAAAGCTTGAATTTTGCATTGAGTATTTATTTTAGTACTTTATTGATATTTTTAAGGTTCTTACCAATCTTGAGCTATTTATAACAATTATAGATTTTGAGATTTTCATGTTAAAAATGTAAAGTTTTTTGTTGTAAGACTGAAAATTTAATACAAGGTAATATTAATAATAGTTAAGTATATTATACTAAACCTTGCTCAGAATTGTTTTAATGAAAGAAATGATTTATCATTGCTTTCACAAAGTACTTTCACTCCCAACTGATTGACTGACCTATTACTATTATATTTTATCATCTGTAGATACTGCGTTAAAACATTTACTGGCCATCGTGAGTGGGTCAGAAAAGTCAAAGTTTCTCCTTGTGGTCAACTTTTAGCTTCATGTTCTAATGATCATACTGTAAAAGTTTGGATAATTGCTGCAACACAGTGTAAAGTAAGTTTAAATTGTTTTATCAATAATATAATACTATTATTATAATTAAAAATTGGTATCAATATATTACAAAAGGCAGATTTACGGGGGCATGAACATGTAGTGGAATGTATATCTTGGGCACCAGCTGCTGCATCATCAGCAATTAATGAAGGAGCTGGAGTAGATCAGAAAAAAAATGGTTACGAGGGTCCTTTTATTATATCTGGATCGAGGGATAAATCTATTAAGGTATGTATTAATTTTTTTAAATAATCATATATTAAATTTTTTATTTCTATTAGATGTGGGATGTTTCATCACGTTCATGTTTATTTACTATGATTGGACATGATAATTGGGTACGTGGCTTAGTTTTTCATCCGGGTGGTAAATATGTTATATCAGCAAGTGATGATAAAACCCTTAGGATTTGGGATTTGGCTCATAAACGTAATATGAAAACTGTATTAGCTCATGGACACTTTTGTACTACTGTTGGTAAGTAATAATATTGAGTACTATTGAATTTTTCTTTGAATTAATACAAATATTTTTTCTTGTAGATTTTCATAGATCACAACCATTTGTCATAACAGGTAGTGTAGACAAGACAATAAAAGTTTGGGACTGCCGTTAATGTTTTTGTTTCAGCAATAAACATCATGTTTATTTATAATATACGCTCTACTTTGCTAATTTAAACAATATCTCCACTTTAATAACAAATGAATTTTCATTTTCTAGTCTATCAATGTGTAGGTAGTTTCCCAGATTTTACATGTATAAAATTGGCACTGCTTTTTTGTTTATAAAGAAACGTCCCACTTCTTTATGTTTTATAGGTATGTGTATTCTTATTATTTTTCTTATAACTAGTTTTTAATAAAGTAATAGGTTTTATTTGCATTATAGATTTTCATATATGAACATTTATTATTTTATTAAAATACTATTAAAATTATTTTTTGTATAACATCTTAAGTTATGAATTTTACTGAATTCAGTTTAATTAAAATGTTTATTATTAATTTATTTATTATTAGTAGTAATACATTTTTTGTGTAATTAAAGAATGATTGATTTCTATATTGGTATAATAGGTAAGAGTTGCTGCTTCTAGGAAAATAAGAATTTCTTTTCTTATACTTTTATTTATGTTTTTTAAACACTTATTTGATACCATATTATATTCCTAAAAACTTAAGATGTGCTTTTGTTTGCTGATAATTTTAAAAATAAATAATATAAAAATGTGAACACATAATATAATAGTATAATTTATGTCGGATTTTTTTTACATTATTTTTCATGAAAGCTGATAGTTTGAGTATTGTAGTCAATTTTATCAGCATAGATATATATTATATTTTTTTTAAATATATTTGCTTAACAATGAAGTGGAAATATCTTAGTATGTACATATTATTTTTAATTTTTATATCCTATAATATTTTATCATATTTTCTTTTTTTTCAATTTGAGTTTGATGTTTATATTTTAAAATGTTATTTTGAAACATATTTCTAATGTATTGAATTAATTTCCAATTTGTGTAGCCTGGTATTGAATCTAATTATAATATATATATAGTATACTTAAAAGTGCAACCAGAAGCAAGAACAAATCAAGATTTGTTATTTTATTGTGTGAATGATTAGACTCAAATTCTTTAAAACTGTGTTAATATATTATACCCACATTTTATTACAGAAATTAATGACAAATGATTATTTACCAAAATCTGATATCTGATGAAAATAATGAAATAATAATTTAATTAAATAGATTTAGGTTTAATAGACATATAATTAAACATTGACATTTGTGTAGTAATATAAGGATGAATGATCTAGATTATTAGATGTACATGTAGAAGATGAAATTTTATGTTTTAACATATTAAACATTTTTTTTTTTTTTTTTAGTCATGCAATTGAAAAATGAAAGTATTAAAATTAATTGGTACAATATTAGAATTGTTTTATCTTAGATTCTAAGTGTAGCGAGAGATCTAGTAGTTTTACAATAGTTACAGTAGTTTTTTTTCTCCAAGTAACTTATCAACTAGAACTCTGTAGCACTAGGAATTTTCTGAAAACATATAGAATTACTTTTTGGGATAGTAGGGAATCCTAAGAAGATAGTCATCTTGGATATTGAATGTTCTACATAAGGCATTCTACTTAGACAACTGAGAATGAAATGGAAACCAATTAAAATTAAAATTTTTTTATAAAAATTAATTCCTAGGGGTCACATGATGTCGAATGTCCTCCCATGGTGGAAAGTGATGGTGGAAAAATCGATAACAAATTTTTACTTGGAACTGGGGATAGAACTTTGTGTTGGTTTTACGGAGGGGGTGATAGTTGGATATACATATATATAGGTGATGTTCTGTGATAATAACGATGAATATTTGAATTAATTGATGTAATTAATGTAAAATCTTTATTTTTTATTGGTGATTATCATATTCATCTCGATTCAGAATTTTAAAACGTTATTAAATTTGTTTTGAAACTACTTGATAAATAGGTACCTATAGGAAACATGTTATTTTTATAATATAAATAGATAGATAGAATGTTTAAACAATACTTATATTAAATTGATCAAATTTACAATAAGACATTTTAAAAAAATCAATTTTTACATATTTAAACTTTTATTAAATTTCTTAACTAAATTTGGAATATCTTCTTCTTTTAAATGTTCAGCCTCAAGTATAGTACTTCCTATAGCTATTGTTGAACGAATTGAACCACTGTTAATCCAAATTTTTCCATTTGCCCCGACAACAATTTCATAAGGAACAAATTGTCCAATTTGATAAAGTAATTTTGTGTTTGATTTTCTTAATTGTAAAGCATAATTTAAACTTACAGTAAATAAAAAACCATTTTCTAACTGGCCTAGAATGACACTGTTAGCATATTCTACACAGCTTATTTCAGATTCCATGTATGGTGTTGCCATTTTAACTTTAGCAGCCACAACATTCCCTATTTTTATTTCAGGTCTATTTTTTTTCGTGGCATTTGTAAATGCTAAGTATGGAAGAGTAGCTAATTCAGCAGCTCCAATATCAACTTTATACATTTCTGATGTTTTAGCAGCTACAACTCCAACTATCACATCATCTCTAGCTGGTGTATATTTCTTCTTATGATATTCTACCCAAAAAAACTTGTCATCTCTACACTTTAGTACTCCACCGTTACATACAATTATTTTGTTATCAACAGTCTTCAGTCCTGGCCCGATAGTTTTTTCATTTCTTCTGGAAATTTCTCCTTTAAGAACTATGTGAGAAACGTCATTACCAGGTAAAACAACGTTGTTAAATTCCACAGCAGTCATTGTCAAACGAAGCACCAAGAAATTTAAATGAATCAAAAATGTTTAAAAGTTGTTTTGGTGTTGCAGAACAAATTAAAAGTAGAGTAGACGACAATTATATTTAAAAAAGAAATAGGTACAACCAAATAAAATAATACTAATACTGAGTAATATCCACAAATTAGTTTATATATCTGTGGTAAATAAAATAATTATGTAATAACATAATATTGTTAATTATTATTTGTATTTGTTGTTCTCTGATATAACTATAAACCACGATTTAAGATAATATTATCTTAAATCGTGCTATAAACCTATGAAGGAACAATTCATGTGTTTGATATATTCTTTAAAACTGATAAGTCACATTTCCATAGAGAATAAAAAATATATTCTGTGATAATACAACATTAAGACCTAAACTGGAATTTTTTCAATAAAAATTGAAGACTACCTATAATAATATAGGTACAAATTTAAAAAGATTAGTATGATTATGCAGAAATTAATTTATTTTTTCAAGATTTTAAATTCAACTAAATTTATAAAATATTCTGTGGTATTATCAGTATTATCATAGATTAACCAAACATTTTTAATCTATGGTATTATTAAATAATCAGTCTGTTCGTTTTAAGAAAATTAAATTAATTTGTGATATAAATGATAACACTTAGAATTTTGATAACACAAATTTAATAATAGTGATTGCAATTTCGCATTATGATTCAAGACATTTCTCAATAGATCGTATTTACTATTTAGTACTTTAGTACTTATTTATTTACGAATTATTACTACTTAGTTTAGAATACGGAATTTATTTTTTTTCAATATAAAATTATATTATCGATACGTTTACCACAAGATTGATTGCACTTATATTGTAAACCATTCTTTACTTTTCAATTAAATTCTATTAATGATTTCAAATATACCACAATGACAATTTTAGTGTAAAAAAATTATGCAGCAAATAGTTACTACTGGTAGATTAATCTCTCGTGCTCTATGGAATGGCTTTACAAATTTGGCACCTTCAAATTCTGAACACGTAAATAAGAAGCGTGAACCATCATTCCTATATGCTGTTTGTGGATTTCCTAAAGAATCTTCTCGTAAACACCCACCAATCAAAGGGAAATTTGGAGATGATGCTTGGTTTTCGGCAAAAGGAAAGGCAACTGATGTTCTAGGTATTTTTATTTAATATTTTATTTTGATTAAAATAGGTAGGTAGGTAATTATAAAAATATAATTATTAATTTTGTATATAGTAGGGATGAGCCACTATAAGCATGAACCTACAATAATTATTGCTAATTAAATATTGTAGAAATTATCAATAACTAGGTACCTGCATTAATTATTTACATATAACCATTGATTATATAAAGGTAGTACTATATATATAATCAATGATATACCTAACATAAGTTATAATGATATGCATAGAATATATTAATTAATTTGTTTTATATTCAGTTTTTTGATCTAGCCCACAGTCATAATTTTCAAAAACTGGTCTAGGTATAGGTAGTTACTTTAGAGTTACCCATCTTTGGGATATTTTATAAAAATAATAAACTGAAGTTGTATTGGTTTCAATTTTCTTTATAATAATAAAATGGTATTTTTTCAAGTTTATAGTTTTATAATAATTCAGTAGTAATATAGTTTTTAATAATATTAAAATTCAATAGGTGTTGCTGATGGTGTTGGAGGTTGGCGTCATTATGGCATTGATCCAGGAGAATTTTCAAGTTTTCTTATGACTACATGTGAAAGACTTGTATCTTTGGGGAAATTAAATCCCAATGAACCAAATAAATTATTAGCTCAAAGTTATTATGAGTTACTTGAAAATAAACAACCAATTTTAGGTAAGTTTTTTGTTTTTATATTTATTATGTCTTAATTTAATCTATTATTGTTTTATAAATTAAGATTTGTTAATTTGATCAATTTAAGATAGCTTGTTTGTATTAAAAGAAAATTGTTAAAAATGTCACATTTCTGATTTTTTAAGATTTATTGCGCTATTTTTTGGTACGGTGTTTATTTATGCCAGACCTAGGTTGGGTATATATTATATCCCCGATCACGAAATCATGATAAGCGCATGCACATGGACTTCTAAAGATTTTAAATGGTCAGGGTCATAACATGAAACTGACCTTCCTAAGTAGTAGAACGTAATAAGTTAAATAATTTAATTTATTTAGTAATCCTCCTGTATGATTTATTACTCAATATCTTCGGTGATAATATTACTAATTAATAATTATTATCAAATATATGCACTGTAGAGATGAACCCCGTTGTTAGGATGGTTCTTAGCTATAGGAGTAAATTATTTTTTAACTATATTTGATGACGGCACCCATCAATTTTGTTCGATGTGTAAGAAAAATAATTATTGTAAAATTTGAAAGTGATAAATCCACCCCTTCTTGATGCTCAATGGGGTTAAAATTTAATAAAGAGGTGGAAATTCAATTTTTTGTTTATATTTTTGTAAATTTTAAATTACGTAAAAAATTTATAGAAATAATACCTACTACATAAAAAAAATATTTTCTGGAGAATGATATCTTAAAATTTTTTTAATAAAATTGATCATTTTTCATAAAATTAAGAAAACCTGGTTAAAGTTAATGTTTTATGAAAACAGGTGTTAGGTTTTTCGAATTTTACCATTATTATCTTTAATATTAAATTTAAATAAAATTTATATATAATTATTATTATAGTTTATAATATTCTCTATGAACAATATTTATTACATATACATATACAAACTAAACTTTTTGAAAAATACTAATTTAATAATTATTAGGTAAATATCATCTAGTCGGGTTAGATTCGCGCTTGAGTACGCCGGTAGGTTCAAAGTGAGAGTAGGTACATGGAATGTAGGAACATTGACAGGTAGGAGTAAGAAGTTAGCAGAAGTTTTGAAGAGGAGGAATGTGAATATTTGTTGTGTGCAAGAAACAAAGTGGAAAGGGAAGAAAGCAAGAGAAATTGGTGAGTGGTATAAAATCATATATTCAGGAAGGACTAGTACAAGGAATAGTGTAGGAGTAATATTAGATGAAGAAATGAAAGGAAAAGTGGTAGAGGTGATTAGAAAAAGTGATAGGGTTATTTTAGTGTGAGTAATATTACAGGATAAGGTATAAATATAGTAAGTCCGTATGTTCCACAGGTAGGATGTGAGGAAAGTCAGAAAGAGGAGTTCTGGCAAGAGATGGATGAAGTAATGTAAAGAGTACAAGGAAATGAGAATATTGTAATTGGTGGGGATATGAATGAACATGTAGGCTGTGATAGAATAGATTATGATAGAGTGTATGGAGGGTATGGGCATGGAAAAAGAAATGATGCTGGAGAAAAAATACTTGTCTTTGCATCAGCGTGTGAATTATCAATTGTGAACACTTATTTTAGGAAGAGAGAAGAGCATTATATAACTTATAAGAGTGGAGGGAACAAATCACAAATTGATTATTTTATGTGGAAGAGAGGGGGTTTGAAACAGTGTAAGGACTGTAAGGTAATGCCGGGGGAAAGTGTGACAGCACAACATAAGTTAATGGTTATGGATATTTGGTGTAGGAAAGAGGGTGTACAAAAAAAAAAAATATATAGTTAAGGAACCGAGGATTAGGTGGTGGAAACTAACGAGTGAAAATGAAAAAGTATTTATAAGAAAGTTAATTGGGACAGTGATGTGGAACATGGAAGGGAATATAAACGAAATGTGGGAAAATGTAGCAGAGGGTGTTAAGAAAGTTGTTAAGGAAGTCGTGGGCATGAGTAGAGGTAATATGCCATAGGATAAGCAAACATGGTGATGGGCAGAAGAAGTACAGTAGATAATATCAAAGAAAAAAATACAGTTTAAGAAATGGCAGAAAAACAGAGAGAGGGAGGATTGGGTAGAGTATAAAAGTTTATCTAAAGCAACAAAAAGTGCAGTGAGTAAAGCTAAATTAGAGAAATATGATGATTTGTATGAGAGGTTAGGAAATAAAGAAGGGAAAAAGAAGTGTACAGGCTGGCTAAGGAAAGAGAAAAACAATTCAGGGACTTTAGAAATGTTTGGTGTATAAAAGATGAGGATAGGAGGGTGTTAACAGAGAAAAAGGAAGTGATAAAGAGATGGAAAGACTATTTTGAGGAATTATTAAATGAGGAATTTCCGAGTGAGGCAATTGATCGGGTAGAGTAGAATTTAGGTATGGTGGATTTAATAAGGAAGAAGAAGTGTGGAGTGCTGTGAGAAAAATGAAAAATAAGAAAGCGGTGGGACCAGATGGAGTACCAGTAGAAGTATGGAAAGTATTAGGCAGTTTAGGTATACAATGGCTAACAAAGTTCTTTAATAAGGTACTAGTAGAAGGAAAAATTCCAGAAACCTGGAGGAAGAGTTGTGAAGTACCAATATTTAAGGGTACAGGAGATGTACAGGATTGTGGAAATTATAGAGGGATAAAACTTATGAGCCACAGTATGAAGATTTGGGAAAAAATAATAGATAAAAGGGTAAGAGGTGAGACAACTGTTACTAGAGATCAGTTTGGGTTTATGCCTGAGAGGTCAACAATGGAGACAATATTTTGTGTGAGACAGATTGTAGAGAAGTACAGAGAAATCAAAAAGAAATTGTGTATGGTATTTATTGATCTAGAGAAGACTTATTATAGGGTTCCTAGGGAGATCTTAAAGTGGGCATTAATGAAGAAAGGATTACCAAAGATGTATGTAAACATAATTGAAGATATGTATGAAGGGGTGAGTACAAGAGTGAGAAGTCTGTGTGGAGAAACTGAGGATTTTAGGGTCAGAGTGGGGGTACATCAGGGTTCAGCTTTGAGTCCTTACATATTTTCCCTGGTAATGGATGAGATAACAAAGGATATACAGGGGGAGGTACCATGGTGAATGTTGTTTGCAGATGATATAGTACTGATAAGAGAAAGTCCTGAAGAAGTGAATGGTAGACTTGAAGAGTGGAGGGAAGCTCTGGAAAGTAATGGAAGGTTTAGTAGGAGTGAAACAGAATATATAGAGTATGATTTTGGTGAAAGGGAACACAGAGGGAATAGGAAAAGGCTAGAAATAAAGTTAAGTGGGGATGTGGTGGGAGAAGTGGAGAGGTTCAAGTATTTTGGGGTCTGTTGTACAGAAAGATGGGGGTTTCGAAGAGGATATGAAACACAGGTCTAAGTGTTGATGGACGAAGTGGAGAGAAGCATCAGGTATTCTGTGGGATAAAATAATTCCTATTAGGTTAAAAGATAAATTTTATAAGGCAGTGGTGAGACCTATAGTGATGTATGGAACGGAATGTTTGGTAGTAGGTAGAAAGATAGAACAAAGAATGAGTGTAGCTGAGATGAGAATGTTAAGGTGGATGAGTGGAGTTACTAGAGAGGATAAAATAAGGAATGAGTATATCAGAGATAGTATAGGGGTAGCTTCGATAATGGACCAAATGAGAGAGAATAGATTAAGATGGCTCGGGCATGTATTAAGGAGGGAAGAGACTGAGGCAGTAATATTAGTAAGGGAAATCCATGCTGTTGGTAATAGGGGGAGAGGAAGACCAAAAAAGAGATGGGGGGATGAGATGGCGAGTGATATGAGGAAGGTTGAAGTAAGTGAAGAAGATGCGGGAGATAGAGTTAAGTGGGAGTGTAGGACCAGGGTGGCCGACCCCAAATAGTTGGGAGAGAAGGCGAAGGAGAAGAAGATTTAGCTGGTAGTGCCACAAATACAAACGCAATATTAAAATTATCTTGCAATGAATATTGTACATTTATGTTTAATACTACAGAAACTAAAAACTTTCCAGAAAAATAAAAGTTTTATACAAACTCATTAAATAAAGGAAGATTGAAACTTGAAAGAACCCTGTATCAATACTGTACTTTTAATTTTTAATTGTGAAATAGTCTATAGAAGGGTTTTATATTAACTCAAATTCTAATATGTAGATGAAATATGTAATAACATTAAAATTAATTACCCACTCTGTGAAAAATATTGCAATGTTAAATAAAACATTATTTTACCTTTAGGTCTTACGGAACATGTAGTTTATCTATTTGTAAAAATCGAATAAAAAATGTATGGAGCCGCATCAGCAAAATAAAATAATTAAATAGTAAAATTGTTTTTATTTTATAGAATATAATATTGGTTTTTTATGTTATAGATTAAAATTTTTATCTTGGATTGTTAAATAAAATAATATTTCTCATTAAAATATTTTATATATAGAAATATTTTCTGATACATATTGAATCATCAGACATTACAACATTTTTAAATCATAAAATTAGTCTATTTATTTATAAAAATTTTTGAACCAATCAAACAAAATACCTAAAGTAAATAAATACCTAAGTATCTAGAAAATAATTAACTAGACCTAAAGTAAAAAGTACCGCAACTATAATAGATCACAATAACACTTTTCAATTATCATTTTACTAAGTATTTATTTATTATTGAAATACACACTTGAGGGTATTAAGTACGGATACATATTATGATTCGTTGTTATTGTTTAACAAGACTGAATGAATACAAATGTATATCATATAATATCAAGTTCCATGTAGAGAATTGAAATATATTTGTTTATAATATTATTTTTATATTAAATAAAAAAAAACTAAAACATTTTTTGTGTCTCCTGATTAATTATTTAAAAAATTGAAGTTATATGGTTGTTAAACCAAGCCCTTCAATTGAAATATTTAAGTAAAATATCAGTTTTCTTTTTTCTAATATTTAGGTTTTCAATTTTTAATTTTCAATTGTCTATTTCTTGCTCAGCTTGTTCTTTGAAATTATTGCATTCATAATTGTCCCCCTATAGAAATAAAACAATAATTATATTGAATTAATTATCAAATTTATATTAATATTTATAATTTATATTTATATTAATTACTATATTTATCATTAACAGATACAAAACATTGAGAAGTTATTGTTCATTGATTAATTTATTTTTAATTGATAAACTCAATGAGTAAATTAATTACTCATATTTTACAACTACTGTTTCATTAATTAATTAGTAAAATAAATTAATTTCATGACATTAAGTATTAGCCATTCAGTAGTCAACAAAATGAAATTACCTATGTAGAACAAATATTTTAAAAATAAAGTTTTCATGGTCAATTTTGCATACCACTTTTAGATCATTTCTTAATATGTATTTAGGTGATATATTTTCATCAGCTGCAATCATTTTATTTTCTATAATCTGCATTTTATGTTGTAGGTGAAACATAATATTTTAAACATAGTTCGTCATGTAAATTAGTTAGATACTTTTACATTTTTACTTAATATTACCAAGCAATGAAACATTCAAACATACAGAATAACTTAATAAACTAAACACCATCTTTATGCATTTACTCATAATTTCATAATATCCAAATATGTAATAATAATAGGTTATTAGATAATATTTTGCAAACAAAATGGTGGACGCACATACCTACATCTATAGTGCTTTAGTAGTATAAGGTCTAAGACCATAGCCACTGGTTTTAGAATAGATGTTATCTTATGTTCGAAAAAGCTATTGTGAAAATCAAATATCAAAATATTATTTTTTACATCAACTAAATCGAAAATGGATAAACATGAAATATTTAGGTTATTAAAATTAGAATTTACAGGTACAGATATCAAAATAAAAATAATAAACACATAATTGAAAAATCATTACATTCCTATATTCGCCTTGAATCAATTAAAAAAAAATTGAAATAAAAACAAAATATATATATTATACTTGAATTATATGTGTATTCATAACCAATTTAATGGTAGTAATCACAAAATAAATAATTTATTGATTCATTTTAGATTTAAAAACAATATGAAACGTGCACAAATGATGTCCAAAGTACAAGAACTATACAAAGAAAATACCGTGTTGCAGGCAGAATTGAAAATACTATTTATTAAAAAAATTCCTGTTCTACATAGCGTTAAAAAAAAATACTGAACTAAGAAAATAGTATGATGTTATGCACTCAATTATTAAACCTCGTTATGTTACTCTCATAAATGTAGGCATTGAGATTATATTTTATATTAGGTGTTTAAGATGTGAAATAAACTATTATCACAACAATTTAATTAAATTTACTATTGTATATTTTTTTATGTATATTTGTATATCATTTTACTTAAAATTACCGAATTTCTAATTGTTATACTTAGAAATTGTTAGTTTTTAATTCTAAATTAGATTATTGGTTTTTAAAAATGATTGTTTTATAACAAAGTATATGGAAAATATATTTTATCACTTCTAAGAATCATGACATTAAATAATTTAATATAATATACCACTATATGAATATAGATAGATCACTCGCGATATAAACAAAAACGATGATGTCATTTAGCGTCTGATAACTTTGACAACTCCACAGGAATCAGTGTGACCAGGATATATACTTTGAATAATAATTTTTTTTTTTTTATTTTGAATAATAAACGCCCTAATGGACACAGAGTACAGATATAATTAAGATATACATAGAAAACACTAATAAGTACATAATACATAAATAAAGAAACAAAAATAAATAAGACAAATCAAAACAAATCGAAGCATTAACAACCTGATACTATAAATTACAATTATTTTTTAAGCAATATTTTAATTCTGAAAGAGAATGGAAAAAAAAATCAAAATTTTTCATTTTGTTACCTAACATTAACATTCGGTTCACCGGCGCGAAAAGACAGTAATTGCGTTTGTATGTATGTTTTGAAGAGGATATGAAACACAGGGTTAAGTGTTTTCCTATAGTGTTGACTACATGTTTCCCAGCACAAGCGGAGAAGTTGTGGAATAATCACATAGATACAATGACTGATGATATATTGCATCGACATCATATACGGTGCAACGATTTAACGATAACATTCAGCGACGTTATGTACAATGAAGTATTGATTGCTATCGAGGATCTTTGCATTGTTATTACTAATTTACCACTCATTAATTTCGGTATGCATTCACCAAATCTAAGTGCATCTGATTTAATGAAAACAGAAATGAATCGTTAACTGCATTATAATACTGTAGAAATGGCAGCGATTGTTAATCGCAATATCCCACTATTGACTGAGGAACAAAGAATTATTTACGACCATATTATGCTCGTAGTTTTGGCAATAAAAGGTGGATTATTTTTTTTGGACGCACTAGGTGGAATTGGCAAAACATTCCTCATTTTGCTAATTCTCTCCGAAATACGATCAAATAATGGCATCGTATTGCCCGTTGCATCATCTGGCATCGCAGCAACTTTATTGGATCGAGGCAGAACAACTCATTCAGCATTTAAGATGAAACTAAATATTCAAAATAATCTAGACGCAGTGTGCAACATAAAAAAATAATCGTTGCTGAAACAGTGCAAAATTATCATCTGGGATGAATGCACTATGGCACACAAACATTCGCTTGAGGCGTTGGAGTGGACATCAAAAGGCATAAAAAACAATGACAATCTATTTGGCGGCACTCTGTTACTCCTTTCAGGTGCTTTCAGACAAACAAGTCATCCCATGTTCAACGTACAATAATGAGATCAACGCTTGCTTGAAATCATCGCAACTGTAGCGTAATGTTGAAAAAGTACAGCTGAAAGTAAATATGCGCTTTCAAATGCTTTAAGATTCATCTGTTGAAACATTCTCAAAACAACTTTTAGATATCGGCGATGGAAAAGAAGCTTTACATGAAAATACTGGATGCATAAAACTGTTGACCGATTTCTGCACAATCATTAATTTGCAAAATGATTTCATTGACAAGATATTTCCCGATATACACACATAATATTTGAATACTGAGTGGCTAGAAGAAAGAGCAATTTTGGCAGCAAAAATGTGGACGTCAACGATTTTAATTTCAAGATACAACAATTGTTGTCAGGGAACTAGGGGTCATACAAATCTATTGATACAATTTGCGATACCAATGAAACTGTAAATTATCCAGTAAAGTTTTTGAACTCATTGGATTTACCAGCCATGCCATCACACCATTTACATCTGAAGGTTGGATCTCCTATTATTTTGCTTCATAATTTGAACCAACCAAGGCTGTGCAATGGCACTCGATTAATCATTAAAAAATTCATGAAAAAAGTTATCGAAGCCAGCATTTTGAATGATAAGTTTCGAGGAGAAGATGTATTACTACCACGAATCCCTATTATTACCACAGATGTCCCAATTGAATTCAAACGGGTTTAATTTTCAATTAGAATGGCATTCGCAATGACAATCAATAAGTCTCAAAGCCTGTTGACTGTTTGTGGCTTAGATTTGGGCACATCATGTTTTTCACACGTAGTATATTCTCGAGTGGGTAAACCATCCAGTTTGTTTGTGTTGGTTAAAGATGGACTCACTAAAAATATCGTACATAACATTGCACTAAGAGACTGATAATGTTTTTTTTTAAATGTTCCTAATTTGTGATAGAAGTGTATTTTGAAATTTATTAGTTAAGATAATAAAAGTACATTGAATTAAAAAAAATGAACATTTGGTGTTTTGTTATTTTTATAGGCTTTCTTCGTTCACAGTGCTCCATTCATCTTTCAGTCATATACCAGTATACCACATCCCCACACACTTAAAATAATTTACTTATTTTTTATTTGTCTACCAAAGTATTCATTAGAAATAATTTATGTGGTAAAACAACCTTTGCCGAGTCAGCTAGTATATATATATATATATATATATATATAATATACATTAAATAAGTAATTACTAATAACTTATTATGAAGTTTTAATCATATTTAAAATCAACAATATAAAATAATAGCATATTTGATGTATTGCTTTTAGAAGTAATGAATAATTTATTTAAATAAACGATTGTGAGTGGAGTTCTCATTTTTAGATTCTGAGTGAAGCAAAGAATGTATTGGTTTTTCAATAATTTATTTTTTTCTTTTATGTCTTTACCTAAAAATTCTATAAGAAGAAGTGCTCCGATTATAAATAGTAGCACTGTTTCCTGTTAGCGAATTGCATATAGTTGGTGCTTTAGAGAGGTCGTTTTCGATTTTAAACATTTTCGATAAACGCATAAGATAAAACTAAAAATTAGCATAAAAATCGGTAAACACGATTGTGGTAAAATTCTTTATAACTCCAAAAATATTGGAGTGGCACGGAATTTTCATCACATACGTAAAATATTAATACGAAAAATGTTCAAGCTATTTATAGAAATGTGCAAATTTAAGACATTTAATTAATAATAGGTTTAATTTTAGTTTTTAAGGCCTGAAAATTTAATACAGTTTTAAGAGTACGTCATTCTAGACACATACAAACAATTTTAGAAATCGGTACATAAGTAGAATATTTATAAATAGCCATTTAAATTTTTTTTTGAATACCGAATTTTCGACATTTCGGTATGAAAAGTGGAAAATTTTTTTTGATCTATAAAATGGAATTTTAGAAATTTTGGAATTTTTTTCCTAATTTTGGGCTATTTGTAACGTCCCAAGCAAAGTAGGTATATTATAAATAAATGATTCACGCTCGTTTTGCATACATCAGTAGGTATCCTAAACCGCACCACTCCTCGACGGCATCGATTTGCGGAACACTGATGTCCACTCTCCGCGATGTCCAACGAGCCGTGTTTACGTTTGCGCTCGTTATCACCTACCCATTAAAATAGTA
>JAIPRL010000235.1:63758-90098 GCA_025469235.1 Pemphigus obesinymphae | reverse complement strand
TTCTTCGAAATATGAATTTCCGCTTTAGATATACACAAGTGAACAATTTTTAAAATATGGAAATATTGTTTAATCATACCGAAATCGAAAATTCATATTTCGAAAAACGCCTCGATTAAAACCTAGAAAAGATATCAAAAAATATTATGCTTTTTACAGAATTAAAATCATATCAGCCAAAGTCTAGCAATTTTGTCACAGCGAAAGGTCTAAAAACGATATTTTTTTGACCGACAAACCACCTTAATTGAAGATTTAGATAAAATATTATAAAAAATCAAGAGGACATTTGACTTTTTTAAGAGTGCTTTGTATGGGGTTTGTTTAAATAGTTCTATTTTTTAATAAATTTTAATTCTTAACATCTGTTAATAACAATTTAGGTTATAAATTACACTACTATAATTTTTAGAACTCAGTTTATAATTGACATACTTTCTGGAAAATATTCTTTATTTTAATTTGGTAATTGATGTTAATTAAAATATAATTTTAGGTGTCGGATATCCAAATTTATAGGTGGCAAAAGTCCATTTTCCATATTGTAATTTTATTATCTCTTGTTATTTTTATATTTTATGTTATTAATGTTTTTTTTTAATTTTTTATAGGTGGGAAACCTGATGATATCACTGTGCTTTTAGCAACTATTGCCATGTGAATTTGTAGGCAAAATACTTTAGCTATCAAATAGTAGGTTAAGTTAAAATTATACTTGTTAGTAGTGACTTAGCTCCATTTTCAATTGTACTGTAATAATTAATAATATATAATGTATATATATTGTTAATTAAATCTATACATTTTTTATGTAATTGTGTACCTAACCATTTTGAAACAACAATTTTAACACAATATACATGTGTGGCTTATAATGTTTTTGCACATTTTGTTTTGCATAAATAATTTTTTTAATTAAATGTAGAAAAAAAATGTTTATCAAATTATTTGTAAATAATAATGTATATTTAAATAATATCAATTAAAATTAAAATGAGTTTTATATATATATATATATATATTTGATCAAATTTTTTCAAATGGAACAGTAGTACAAAATTGTAATTTTTCTATATAACTAGTTTTGTACTTGGTATAATCATAGACCTTAAAATAATAAACAAGATCTGTGAGTATAATGTGCATAAAATCCCCTCATAACACAGAAGTGGATATTGTTATCTAATAATTTTATATTCATTCTTATAATATTCACTAATATTTTTACTTAACCATATTAATTGTGTTTATAATTTAAGTACTTGTGGATTTTCCTAATAATAAATTGAAGGCTCAATTCCATAAAAATATTTACTTTATTTTGGTAAATACGTATTTCAGTAACAAAGTTATCATTTTCATTACACAATAAAGACTGTACTTCATCACTCAGTTGGACAGTCGTTATTGTGTATTGAAGATGGTAACTTTGTTACCTACTGAAATAAGTATTTACCAAAATAAAGTAAATATTTTTATGGAATTGAGTCTTCAATTTATTACATATTAATTGTAAAACAATAAAATAGCTAATTTTCTCATGTCTGTAGTAACTGTATTTTGTAATTAATATAATATCAAAGTTAGAAAATAGTGAGTCATTTATTACTATTTATTAACTGGCAAAATTATTAATATTCATTTTTTCATAATATAATATTTATATTGAAAAAAAAATATTACTTTAACTAAATTATATATATAATTTTTAAAAGCACCAGTTTTTAAAAATGAAATTAAAACACCCATGCACATATATATAAATAAACAGATGTATTATAATTTATAATCAGACCTAAATCTTCTCCATCTGATTATCATATTCCGATTAAAAAATAAAATTTTTGTTTTTAGCTTAAAACTTAAATCCGGATTTGTATGCACTAAAAAAGATTAAAATATTACGGATTTATGCATAAACAATCCTTAAAATATGCTATTAAATATTTTAAGAAATATGCAAAAAAATAATACTTTTCTTTGCCAATAATGCTCGTATCCAAAATATATGCGTTTATATTCAAACATTTTTTTCATTCATCACTTTCAAATCAAGATATAAAATAATATACCATATACAGTAGAACCTCGATTATCCGGGGTAATGGTGAAAAGGGGTCACACGGATTAACGAAAACCACGATTAATCGAGACTTTTTTATTTAACGAATCACAATAATGTACAATGTTTGCAGTGTACGGAACTTTCACTTAAAAATTTAATTCGTTCACACTCACGTTCAAATGTATTTAAAAGAAACACGTTCTTTAAAAAAAATGTATGCGTTCATCTGATCGTTCATTTTAATTGAAACAAAATGTACAAAAATTTTTTTATACACATACTAAAAAATTACCGATTCATAAAAACTATCGTTTTCATTTCATAGCAAGCACAAGGAAATTGGACTTTTAAGTATTATGTTTAAATCTAATAAGGTTTATAGCGAAATTTGTTTAAAATTTAAATTTAATTTGAATAGACTAAAAATCGTTCAAATTCCATAAAACTATGAACGTCGTTCATGTTCACGTTCTATTTGAAACGAGAGACTTTTGCGAATTGTTCCCAAAATATGAACGTGAACCCATGAACCTCGTTCTTTCCAATGTTATATCTTAAATGTATACGTGTATACAATGTTATATATATAATATATGTGTACATTGTCATGTTATAAAGTTATCAGGGTTTGAAATGATTTTCCTCGCTTCACTTCTAATTTTTCCTAAATTCATGACATCATGGAAGTCAAAATTATCAACCTACGTACAATATTCTTACTATAGGTACTTATGCGCCTATGTCTTTACTTTTGGTTCATACCTACACAATTTTGGAATAGTGAGCATGGTTAAACACAAACACGGATAATCGAAATACGGTTAATCGAGGTTCTACTGTATATACATTTTTTCAAAACTATTCATACTACTATTTTAATGAAATAGATATATTTATACTATTGATGCATAATATTACAAGAAAAACAAAAATATAAACAAATACAAATAAATAAATCATTGCATACTGTTTTTTTGAAAAATATTAAACAAGTTAGGAAAGTCCACTCTGCAAGCATGCTAAATTCCCGGTTTTTAATAAAAATATTATAAATAAAACGAATAAAATCAATTTCCCTAGTATCCAAATAAAAATGTAATATATAAATATATTATGTATAATATATTTAATATATAAAAAAAATAAAAATTGTAACTATACAATAATAATATTAAAAAACAAATAATATCTCTGGTAACCAAATCAACGATCATAAGTGTACAAGTAACTACGGATGGACACAAGATATAAGGTGTTTAAACTTATGTTTGGAAACTTAAAACTGATAATTCATTTTTGGTTAAAATTTAAAGAGATAAGTTTAATTTTTTGATGTAGACATCAACTTGACAGTTAAAATTTTTAAATTATATATTTTTATATAGGTTAAAACTGATAGATTTTATAACATTATTGAGTTAAACAAAATAAATTACCATAGTTTACAATAAAACATATTATTATTATTTAAACAAATCATCATGTATTGGAGACTGAAGGACTGGAACCTTAACAAAATATCGGTTCTGGTTCTTAGAAAACAAATTTTTTTAATTTCAACATCGGGATTTTTCATTTTATCAATTGGGTTCCAGAATCGGTTCTTAAAATAAAGTAATGACAATAACAATAAATTTTATCTAAAAATCAGAATAATACATTTAAAAAAGTCACCGGTTAAGTATTAAGGCGCGTCCACACCAAGAAACATTGTCGCATACATGTGTTGCCGACATTGTCGCCGACAAAATTTCGAAAATGTTTCTAATAATTTTGTTTCCAACTTTGTTGTATACATTGTCGCCGACAAAATTTTGTTTCCCGACTAGTGGCGGTAAACATCAAAAGATGTATCCGACATTGTCGGAAACAATGTATCTGCACGTCCAGACCTGTGTAACTTTGTCGCCGATAAATTATTTGAAGCCCCTTGTGAACTTGGCAGAAAGCCAGTCGTGTTGTGTCGTCGTGTCTGTAGATCAGTCGTGTATTTAACTTGTTTTAATTTATTTATTTGTTTTACGTGAATATTAATAATACTATAAATTATAATATTATGGAGTGGCCTAACAAAATGGTCTCTCAGTTAATAGATTTATACCACGAGAGACCGGTGTTATGGGATACAACATCACCCAATTATGAAAATAAATTTCAAAAAAATGACGCTTGGTCAGATATATCAAACATTTTAAATATTGAAAAATCCGAACTTGGACGAACCCAAAATCTCCTCTTTTTAGGTTTTTTCGCACACAAAATCACGCACGCTGCTGCGGCAATTATAATGTCATTTTCGTCTGACATCTTTAGACTAAATGTATTTTGGTGTGGACATGCGCCTTTTTCAACTTCGTTGCCGACATTTTTTGATACATTTTAAAAGAATTTGTATCTGACAATGTATGCGACAATGTTTCCTTGGTGTGGACGCGCCTTTAGATAGACTTTTGTAATTAGATGTACTTTAGTACTCAGTGGCACATATTCAATTTTACTTATACCTGGCAAACAATATTTTACATATAAGAAATTAATATATAAGGGAGCCCCATAGTAAATAAAAGGAGAATAGTTTGAGATGGCTAGAGCATGTTTGAAAGAAGGAAGAAACGGATGAAGTAAGAGTAGTAAAGGGAATGTATGTTGAAGGAAAGAGGTAGAGGAAAACCAAAAAAAAAAAAAGATATAATTTAGGAAAGATGTAATAGCAATGATATGTAGGAGATCGAGTTCTATGGAAGTTGAGGACTAGGATGACTAACTCATAAAAATGTCTTAAATATTTCTTTTAGACTATCGCCCATCTAAATAAAAAGGGTCAACTGACTCTACTGATCTATTATGTGTGAGCCAATTTAATAATACTATTTAATACTTAACAATATTAAATTTTAAGATTTATTAATGTTCATAAAGTTCTACGTAAGAATTTTGGTATGACCATTAAACATGATATAATTCTCTTACTCTGTAGAATGTTTAGGGTTACAAATATTTTTAATACAAGAGGACACTTATAAAATATATTTATTTGTAGGCCTTAATAGTTTTTTTGAGGGTGTAAAACCATAAGCAAAATATGTGATGTGTCCATACCTGTGTGGTTAGTTTAATAACCATGAAACAAAAATATCAAGGAGCTATTTTCTACTTTAAGATTTCTTAAGAGGATAATCCTTTCAGTATACATCTATGAAATTAATTATAAATGGCACACAATCCGCATGTGCTTAAATCCTTATTATGTAGGTATATTAGGTCCTAGAGGTATACCTATTACTAATAAATAATAATATACCTATATCTAAAAGCTTTTTTTGTATTACATGCTGTTTAATTTTACTACAATAAGAAAAATATTAAGTAATTAACATACGATAATGTCTACAACGGTTAGTAGAAATAAAATAAAATCTTAATATTATTTTTAAGAAAAAGTTAAATTAGTATTTGTATTTTGTTGTCTCAGTCTTTTATTAGTTATATAGGAAAATTGATGCTGCTTAAAATCGAAATTAGGATATTTATGTAACAATAATAATCTAATCTGGTATTGATTAAAAAAATAACCACTTTACATGAGTATTGAAAATTGTTCTGCTAATTTCATAGAATGCACAACAATTATATTTGAAAGTAAAATCCTAATTTTCATAAAAAAGATGTCAATTATAAACTAATTTTTTAAATAATCCTTTTAATGAAGAATAAAAAGGAACTAAAAATGATTATATATAACTTTAGAGAGACAGGCTTAAGACAAGGAGATGCCTTATCACCCTTCCTTTTAGATATAGCGCTGAAATGAGTTATGAGAGAAACCTTAGTTAGAGCAACAGGAATCAAAATAAGAAATGACCAGCAAGTGGTAGTAGTAGCATACTAGTAGATGACGTTATAATTATGGCGGAGAATAAGGATGACTTAAAAATAACTATTAGCAAGTTGATAGGAGACAAAATTAGCAAACGAGGGAAAAACAAAGTACATAATAGTTACAAAACATAACCGTGAAACAAGACAGTTGGAAGCGCTGAATTATAACTTTGAAAGGGTGGCAAACTTCAAATACTTAGGAATGGACATCAATGAAAACACTGATAGCCATGAAGAAATATAATTAAGATTAATAGCCATAAATAAATGCTATTTTAGCCTAATACCTCTATTTAAATCAAAGATACTATTATGGAGAACGAAAATAATGCTGTACAAAGTTAAGACCGATAGCATTATATGCTTGTGGTGCTTGGGCATTAAAATACTGAAGAAAATAAAGTAGGTACATCTGAACGAAATGTCCTTAGAAGGATATTTGGTTTAAAAAGAAATATCCTAGGAGAAATCGAGTTAAGAAAAAACCAATAAATAGAAGAACTGTATGGCGAAACAAACATAATAGGAGTCCTTAAAAGCAGTAGGCTAGGATGTGCTAGACATGCATGGAAGTCGGAGAGCCTAAATGGCCAATAAAAGCCAAAAAGAAGAAGAATATAACTATAGAGCTACTACTACCCAAAAAATGTTTATACACAAAAAAAAATACATCCTATAAAAATAGTTCAAGAGAAAATATAAAAATCAAGAGATTATAATTTAATGAATAATAATAATACATTGTGTTATTATATGTTTAATAAATAATACAGTTATGTTTTGTTGGTTTACAAATAAATATGATTTTAATTTACTACATATAAATTAATAATAAAGAAAGAAAAGTGTTCAAAGGATATAAAAAGTATTTTATAATATATAAAATATAAATATTTAATATTAATAACAATTACCAATAATTAATTAATGTTATTCTGGGGTCTTTTTATGAGAGTTCCAACCATGGAAACATTTTGTAAATCGGCGTGATTCTTTATTTTTTAATGCCAACATTAATTTTCTTGGTTTTTCTGGTTGTTTTACTCTTAAGTGTTGTATATAAACCTGTAATATAAAATAGATATGCAAAATGAAATTAAATACTTTTATATAATACACCAAGGAATTTTGAAAGTATTTTATAGTAATAACTTTTAATATAGAATAAACAATGTTTCTAAAATAATTGTATTTTTTGAAAATACCAATAAAAGTCAATAATTTAATCCAGTATGGATTAGTATGTAGTCTAATGCTGTCATACAATTATTATACCTTTGATGTATGTATGTATGTAAATACTGGGTGTTTCATAGAATGATTTTATGTTAGTGAGTGAAATAGAAAACTCATTTTCATTTTATGAATGCTGGACATGTTGACGCCAAAACTTTTAGTTTTATATTGTTTTAATAGATAATTCCTTAAATTATTATTTTAATAAAAATTTAATGTTTCACATAATATAATTTATGATTGTTTGAAAAATGTTTTAAAATATTGACTACTGTATGAAAATGCAACATATCAGGATATCACAAATTTTTTAAACATGATGATGGTTACATTTTGTTAATATCACAAATAATATCATAAATATATATATATTTTTTAATAGCATTGGACTAATAGTGAAAATGATTAGACTATGGTATTTTACATTAAATGATGTATTACTTGTCCTAATTATTTGTTTATTTATTTCATGAATAGTACTTATATTGACACGAAAAAAAATGAGTGACACTTCAGTAAATATAACTAATATTATGACGTTGTATGGGAGTCAATGTATAAAAAAACCTCAAATTATTAGTAAATAGTACTATATTAGTATAAGATATCTTACTTGAGCAGATTTATAGGTCAATTTTATTTCCACTTCACTACTTCTAGCACCAAGCCATAAAAATACTTGTTCTCCATTGTCCAAAATCATGATATCATCATCTGCTAAATCATCCTAAAATAAATAATTATTTAAAATTTTCTTTTCTGCTATACATAGTAGGAAATTAATTGGTTAAAATAAATCATATTTTAATTAATATTAATCGTATATGTTTTCAATTAGTTTGATAGTTTATATATCAATTCTTTTAAAATTCTGCTTATGCTATTATCTTAAAATAATTCTTTAAACTTTAAAATAAAATATTGTATAAACTCCAATTAATATTCAATTTTTTATTGGTTTATTTGACGAAATTTTCTGATTTATTTTAATTCTTAATATATCTCTTAATTAAATTTTAAATATTATATTTCGGAACCTAAGCCCATATGTACAATGGCGGACGGCAAATGATTAGTTTCAGGTGATTTTCTCTGTTCTCTACACGTGTCCAACCAATCTCAATCTATTAATTTTTAAGACTCCTTTGATATTCATTTTTTTATTTTTCCTTATAAGTCTTGAATCTCCTGGGTTTTGTCCTTATATCATATTTTCCTCCATCATTGTTAATTTTAGATCCATAAATTTTTTTTACTTAATATCTTCTGTTCAAAATTTGTTAATTTAAATTCATCCAATTTTTTATGGGCCATTCACTACATATATATAAGGCTACTGGTTTCATTAGAACTTTGTAAAAAATTATTTTTATCTTCCACAATAAATAATTTGATTTAAATAGAGGTACCTATCAATTCAAAATAACAACTGTTTGCCACTGCTAATCTTAATTTTATTTCTTCATGACTATTTGCGTCCTTGTTAATGTCCACCCCTAGGTATTTGAAATTATTCACGCTTTCAAATTTATAATCACCTTTATCCAAGTCTAATACTTTAAAGATATCCTTAGTTACAGCCATTAATTTTGTCTTATTCTCGTTTATTGTTAACCTAATTTTCTTTTCATTTTCCAGCAACTTTCTTGTACTATCCTATAGACTCGCTTCATTGTCTGCCATTATAACTAAATCATCTGCATATGCAGCAACTACTAATTGTTTGTCAATATGTTTAAATTATATGTTTAAATTTTTTTTCATTGCTCACTGTTTGCTACTCACCAATGTACACACAGCCTAACCTCATTATGCTATTTATTTAATCAGATTACTGTTAAAAAATTATACAAAATAGGTAATTTTTTTAACAATTAGGTACTTGATAGATAGGTAGTTACCAATTAGGTAGGTTCTTACTAGAGTTGGAGTACCTTAAAATATATAATACACCTATTACCATTAAATGAATATATAGATAAAAGATTATAAGATGTAAAACTGAAAAAGTAAAAAATAATATTTTATCTACAAAGTACTAACCTGACAAAAATCTGAACATTTTTCTGATATAGTAAAATATCCTTTTTCATTTGAACATCGAAATAGTCTAGTAGATTTCATATATTCAGCATCTCGTTCATATGATTTTTCACCACCCAATGCTACCCAGAAAAAGTTATTTGGTTCTTCCCCTTCATTAATAACTTGTAGACTGGTCCATGCCTAATTATTTTGATATAAAATTAAATAATACTAAATTAATATATTTATTATAAACCTTACATCATTAAACATGTTGTCTGCGATTTCTTCAGCAAGTTTTATATCTTCAGGGTCAGATTTTGATCCAACCCACAAATATACAATTCCATTAGTATCTTCTTGATCAAATTTCACTTTTAAAATATAGCTGGAAATTAAAAATAAACAAAATCATATGGGAAAACTTAATTAATGAATATTTAAAACAATTTACCAAAATGCTGAATTTAAATTTCTTGCATCTGGTTTGATTTCAATAAGTCGTGAATAGAGAGCACTCCCATTAGACCTTAAGTGATAAAGTTGAACTGATGGCGGTTTTTCTTTTCTTTTACCAGAATGTATGACAAATTTTCTTTTAAAATGAGATAAAAATTTAATATTTTCTTGTTGTTGATGAGTACGGATTACTTCTAGTTTTTCTCCGAGCATAGCTTTAAATTGTTTCTCTAAGCTAAAACAATGAAAATAAATTTAAAGAAAATTTAAAGAAAAATATAAAATAATATTTTTAAATTACCTAAAGGTAAATGTTAGCCAACCCATATTTGAGGCATCTCGTCCTTGCCAGAAATATACAACACATTGGAAATCTTCAGGTTGACCATCTGATGTATCTTCAATACCTTCTTCATTATCAAAGGGTACCCAATAACGACACAAGAATACATAACAATCTTTACTATAGAATTGCCCCAATTCATCTTCTGGTAATCTGACAAATTTTTTTCCTTCCAAGACAAAAGATTCCATTTGGTCTAAATCATCATTCCAGTCTTGCATCAATTGTAATGCTTCGGAAAATAACATTGGTGGCTGACGTGGAGTAAATAACGCAGCTAAATCATGCTAAAATAAAGAGCCAGTCAGTAGGGGGTAGAAAATAGTATTACTATTAAAATTTATATGGTTAATAAAAATATGACGTCAATATACACACTACACAGTTCTATAGTAAATATTTGGTGAAAATTTCAAGTTTCTGGAATTTTTATTTTCCAATTTATAATAATTGTCAATCTCTTTTGGTAGTTATAAATATTATATATTACCTATATAGTCTGTAACCATGACTATTTTATTTGTTGCACTCTTGAAAATTACTTTTCAAAAAATGATCTTTAAAAGTACCAACTAGAACAAATTTTCTATCAAAAACTTCTATACCAGTAAATTCTTAGTTTACTCCTGCCCAAAAAAGTTTAAACATACATAAAAAAAATTTAAAGCCGGGAAACGCTTTGTAAATTGGGTAGGATAATGATGACTGATATATTGAATTTGAAAGCAATAATCAATCATTTTTTTTCTAAAAAAAAACTATTTTGAGCAATAATGAAAAAAAAAGTTCAAAAAATTATTTGAAAGTAAAAGGATTCAGAACATGTAAACACTGTTGGCTCGAATCAGACCACATACAATTATTAAGAAATAGAAAAAGATTAACCTATTAAAGAAACATGGTAAAATCGTTAAATTTCAATTTTATATAACTTTAAAACCAAATACAACCGCCAAATTTTGACTTCACCATTATTTTTTTGATCAAAAAATAAAAATTTTTGAATAAATTTAAATAGCTATTAAAAATATTGTACATACCAATTTTAAAACTTTGTATGTAACTAGAATGGCATACTTATAAACACTGTATTAAATTTTCAGATCTTAAAAACTAAAATTCAGCCTATTATGAATTAAATGTCTCAAATTTGTATATTGCTGAGTATATATTGTGGTTAAAATTTGAAACCTTCAGCATCAATAATATCGGAGTTTTACCATAATTGTGTTAACCAATTATTTAGAGTTTTTCTTATGCATTTATCAAAAAATGATTTCTTTAATGTACCAACTAGATGTAATTTGCTACCAGAAAATAGTGCTACTTGTAATGATTAGAGCACTTCTCATCTTATAAAATTTTTGGGTAGACATAAAAAAAAAAAAAAACACCTCATCATAAAATCAATACATTTCTTGCTTTGCTCAGAATCTAAAACTACATCATTGTAAAACCAATACATTCTTCGCTATGCTCAGAATCAGAAAATGTATTATAAATTATGTATTGAATAATATATATATGATTACTTTAGTTTCTTGTTTCATGGCCCATTTTGTAAGATCAGCACCAGTCTTTTGCACAGACTCTGCAGTACGAGTAAAATCAACAGCAATTATTTCTTCCCATCCAACAAATCTTATTTTAAATATTTGAGGTTCTGTTCCTTCTTGAATTCTCATTGTTAATGCATAATCTGGCCGCTCAATCATAGCAAATAATTCTTGGGATAATTTTACAGCAGCAGCTCTAACCAATCGTGTTGACTTTTTTCCAAACCTTCAATTAAAAATAATAATTAATTATTAATTTAATTAATTTTAAAACAAATAATAATATTTAAAATAATATTGAATAATTCTTTCTTACCAAACATATAAGTCAGTAGATGAATCAAGAATATAAACATTTTTAGAATTTAAAAGTGAATGATTTAAAATATTATTTAATATTTCAACTTGAGGCAATTCCAAGTAACCCATACCTAATTTTACTTGATATAAACGTGGACATGGAGGTTGGAAATTTTCATCTACATTAGCCTAGCATAATACAATACATAATAAAGTATATTAAAAATAATATAATGATAAGTTTTACTAAAAATATACAAAGATTATCCTAGACAAAAAAAAAAGAAACAAATTTTAATCATTGTTTAAGGACAACATAACTTCAAAGTTCAAGCAAAATATTTTATAATTATAAAATAAGTAATACTTACTTGAACATCAGTAGAAGAATTAAATGTATCATCCATTCCCAACAAATCACGAAATTCATTACTTTCTTCGCCAAATTCTTCAATTATAATTTCTGCATTATTTTTCCTTTCGTTTTTGTTAATTTTTTCTGCTAACAATCTTTAAAAATTCATATTTAGGCTCGTTTCTTTTTGTTTTTATATAAACTACATTACCTTGCTTTTGATTTAAGAGTATTTTTTGCTTTAAAACCTTGCCATAAAAAAATTGTTAAACCTGCATCCAAAAGAAACACATATGCAATGTCTAATGATGAAAAACATAATTTTACTGGTTCTAAATGCACAGAAGTTCCTTGAGCATGTACTCTAAACATGCGAGTAACATAAGTCTATTGTTAAATATACGTAAATAAAATTAATTATACATTTCAATTAGTTGTAATAAAGCAACATACAATATCTTCAACAGTATAAAATCCACTAGCTGTACGACCTCCATCAATATAAACCAATGGTGAATTAAACAATGATAAAAACTCTTCAGATTCTTCACCTAATTCTTCGCGTATAGTTCTAGATTCAGCTCCCAAAAAATTTCTTAAATTAACAGCATGTATAGCAGCACATGCTCTTTTGTCAAGCTAAATGAAACAGTTTGAAAAAATAGTTTACTTTTGTTATTTTTATACATTTAAATTTTACTAACAGAAGCATTATCACCAATCCAGAAATAAATTTTCCAACATAAACTATCTGATGTCGCATTAACGGTTGTATGAAGAACAATGTAACAATCTCCTCTATATAATTTTCCATGAGTTACTTCATCGACCAAGTTTGGCAAAAAATTTTCTATTTCCCACACACTAAGACCAGGTAGTCTACCAGTTTCTTCTTCAAATAGTTCACCATAATCAACTGCAGGTTTTTCTAATCCTTCATCCCATCGTTTAGGCCTAAAATATATATGTATATCACTAATCTTAAAAAAAAGAATATAAATGTTTTTAATTACTTTAATGACTCTGCTTTTATGGAATCATCAAAAATTTCGTTATTTTTATCATTTGCTATGTCTTGCATACCCTACAAACAGTTAAAACAATAATATTTTATTTATACAATAATTTCAAATATGAACATTGTACTTCTTAGTTAATAGTGAGAATTTAAAGATCTGTACACTTTAGCTGTGACATATTTTGAAGTTTACACACAGTAGTGGGTATTGGTAAAATTGGCAGTAAAATACCACAATTAAAAATGTAATAAGTCAATCAGTAAACTAAAATTGATTGTCATAATTTAACATACACAATCAATCTTGAATGAAAATCTTAGACTGACTGTTTTGACTGATCAAGTATATGTGGCCATAAATTTTTGGTATTGTCATGGATAAATGTTATTTAAATCACTAAAGGTGCGTTTCAATTGGAGCATAAATGCTGGGAAACACATTCACATAAATTATTGAGTATTCATTGACAATTTGCAAAAAAAAAGATTAAGCTGAGTTAGGTTAGGTTATGAATATATAAGAAGTAGTATAGTAGATAAAATGAAAGAACAGATTGAAATTCTTCAAACATGTTTTAAGAAGGAAAAAGACAGAATGCAGTAAAATTAGTTAAGGAAATGTATGGTGTATGTATGTTGTATGTTGTAAAGAGGGGGAGAGAAAGACTGTAAAAGAAGAGGGGATGTAATAGAGAGATATGAAGTGGGCAGGCATAAGTGAAGAGGATGTGAAGTTGGTCCTCAAACAAGATAACAATTTATCACGGGGTTTGATCATATTTTTAACATCCAGAAATATATTATATTTTCCAAGTAATTAACATTAATATTTAATAGTGGTGAGGTGAAGAAATACTGTAAAAGCACATAATAGATGTTAAAAATTACATACAACAGTACTTCTCCATTACGTAGCATCTTAAATTTAAATGCTTATCGGAAAATATATATCAAATCATGGGATATCTCCTCGGGAAATATTTATCAGATTTATAAAATCAAAACATGTTAATTCTTATAAAAACATATTCTATATAATTTTATAATTTAAATCATAAATTGCAATTAGTAATAAAATATAATATACAAATATTTATATGATAAAAATTTTTAATTATAATGAAATATAGAATTAAGTAAACAAATAACTTTCCGAAAAATTATTTATACTTCCCAAGATGTAGCCTGGCTCATGATAAAATGAATCACTGTGTACTTACAAAACCATGTATCTACATAATTTTATGAATAAAAGCTTGTTTTCTGAGCAATTATCAATAGATAAAATTATTTTTAATTGTTTATTTATTGTTAATTTAATATTATCATTTTCATAAATACTTTAAGAATTTTGGCTTGTTTTTCTTCTTCATGATCTCTTTTACTTCTTCGTAATCTTAATTTCCGTGCGATTGGATCACGACTAGATGCTACATAAAATAAAAATTAAAAATTTCATAACTTATACTATGTATATAATGATATTAACAGTCCTAAGTTTGAAAAACAAAAAAAAATATCAGAACATTATTTATCCGTTTTAAAATAGTCAAAAATTATCATATATATAATACACATAGCATAATATGTAAATAGCCTTTTTAGAGGAAAAAATTTACTTAATCTGTTGTATACTGCATACAAGATAATATAATAGGTATATTTGTTAATTACATGAATACCTACCATGCTGGACAATTTAATTGAAGGGGATATCAATTTACCCTAAGTACTACAAAAAAATTACTAAATTACCAATTAACATACATTAACATAAAATAATACCACAAGGATTTAAGAATTATAATAATTTATAATAATTTTTAAGGGAAAATAAAACAAATTATATATTTATTTTATAAATATATTATATATGCATGAAGGTAAATTTAGAAATGTTTTCATAAAATCATGTTGTATACTATAGCCAGGTCATTCCATGTGGAGTTTTTGGTTATCTCAATAAAATATTTTTCTCAGAATTCAACTGAAATCAATGAAATTGAAAAATTATTAAAGTATGAAATTGTATCAATTAACAACAAACCCGTTTTAAATATATTTTGTTTGCATTAAAATTATGGCCATTTAAATTGCAAAATCAGATTTTATCATAAAATCTAGTATAAATATTTTTTTTTAAATAATAATATTAAAAAAACTAAATTGGATGAGTAATTTTCAAGAAATTGTTTCAACTGATTTGAAAAATTACATTTGAGTAAAACCAGTTTTAACCTTATTTTTTTTGAAGATTAATTCTACATATGGAGTCGACAGTCAATTTTCAAATTTAATATGCAGTTGATGAAAAAACACAAAATTATATTAAATAATTTTCAAGTTAATACATTTATTATGATATATAATATATTTGTATATTATATGTTATATTTATACATAATAGGAAAATACAAAGAAAAATAATAATTAAAATTATAACGTAGACGGTAATATAAATAGTTTTGCTCGATTTTTTTATTAACTAGTGTCTAACTTTTATTTTAAGGCAAAATTTATGACATCAGACATAATGGAGTTTTTTTTTATTAAAATTCAATTTCATAGTTTCAAAAATTTACATTGCGTAGCTTATCTGCTTGTAATCAGTCATTTTATAAGTAATAATTATCAAAATTGGAATAAGAAAAATTGGGAATTTATCACTGGACTATGAAATGATGCTTTAAAATTGGAAATTTTGTACTCTGCTAAGTATTAATTTGGGATAAGTAGGTACAGCAGAAACTCAATTAATCAACACTATTAGGACTAGTTAATGATGGTTGACCGAATAGACAGTTACGAGGATTTCAGTACTACCATTTTTAAGAACTTCTATATAGGCAATTTTTAAACAATTCTAAGAAAAAATGAAAATCTAATTCTTAATTGAAAAATGTTTATATTATGCATTTTAAAAATAATAATAATTAGTAATAATAATATATTTTTTTATTGTGGTTGTTTTTATGAATTTATAAAATGTTATTGAAAATATTACTTTTGCCTTTCTCATTTATACCGACTAAATTGAAACAAAAAATAAATGATAAAGAACAACATTATCTAGCGCTAAACATAGTCGTTTTGTAATATGTGCATTTTTTAAATACGTTATATAAGTTATTGAAAAATTTACTTTTTTGATTTTTTGAAATAAAATATAACTAAAAAACTTTAAATATAAAAAAAGGCTACGTATGGCACTATACTTCGGCCCAGTAGAGAATACTCAGAGAAATTTGTCTGTCTTTGCGTATCGTTGACACCGCCGCATACAACGCCATAACCGATTGTGAACTGTTAGTGAGAACGCCGAGCGCCGCAGCCGGCAATTGTGTACACAGTGTGATAGTAGTATATTTACATTTTTGTACACTGTACGTTTAATTTACCATGTATGTGTGCGCCATAGAGTAGCAATGGTAGGGGAAAATAAACCTTGCTGAACTCACAATCATCACTATCGATGCACGAATTCAGTCGTTCTCTTGTGAGCCGTTAGTATAGATAATGTTGTTATCTATCATTTAATTTTAGTATCATATTTCTAAGATATTTGTAAATTTTAAAAATGAGAAATGCTATGAACTATTTTAACAGTTAAAATCAACATTAAAATATATCATTCTTATTAATAAAACAAAATATACCTTGAGATGGCTGTATAGAATTTGGAACTACAGCTCCAGCAAGTCTTAGTTGATTTTGTAAAGAAAAATCAATATTATAAAATTGCAAACCATCAGTAGCCAAATTAATGGGTTTAGGTGGCATTATTAAATCTGGATTATTACTTAAATCAAGTACTTCTATATCTTTTAACAAGTGAATCGTATCAGGTAAAGTAATTAATTTATTAGAACCAAGTAAGAGCCTTTTAAGACTGCCACATCTATAAACAATGATATAATTAATAATTTATTAAGTATTCATGTTTAAGTTTTCAAGAAATCGAACACTTACCTACATAAACCTTCTGGAATCATTTCTAAGAGATTTCCACAGGCAGAAAAAACTTCCAAAGCAGATAATTTACCAATTCCTGATGGGATTCCATCAAAATCAAGTTTATTGTAATTCACATATAATCGTTTAAGGGATGATAATTTACAAAGTGAAACAGGGAGAGATGTCAATTCATTGTCAGATAGTTGAAGAACTTCAAGTTCCTGCCAAACCTCTATATAAAAAATAAAATATTATGATGATAAGAAATCAATGAAAAATATTTTACTATACTTTAGGAACAGTTTTTGACAAAAATACTTTGAACTATCTTGTATAATTATTTTAAAAGACTTTATAAAATAACTTATATTAATACAGGGTGGGGCGTGGTTACTTCCTTATCTGAAACTCTCGCAACTGAGCGGATTTTATTAGTAGAGCGTTGGTTTACGGTTTGTACGAAAGCACGTTATCTAAGGTTTTTGTTATGACTAGTTCAGTGTCAACAATGCAGTGGACAAAGCAAGAGCGCGCGTTCGCCGTGGAGGCCTACTTTTCTTTCAGCCGTTCGATCATCGCAACTCAGCGTGCTTTCAGAAACCATTTTAATATCGCACCTGCAGTGTGCATGATCGGAAATCGGTTTGTTTGTGGGTGGACATGTTCAGGGATACCGGTAGTGTGCAGAAGAAACATAATGGACCTTCCAGAACCGTCAGGATGCCAGAAAACATCGAAAGGGTAAGGGCGGCAATTTTGAAATCCCCTAGGCGATCTGCATACAAACATTCGGCTGTTTTAGGGATTTCTAGTAGCACAGTGAGACGAATTCTTCATGAGGAACTTAATTTTCACCCATACAAATTGGCAGTGGTGCAACAACTTAATCCACTCGATTATGTTGCTCGAAAAAATGCATGTGAAGCTTTCCTCGAAAACCTGCCTCAGGACGCCCTTGTTTTCTTTAGTGATGTGGCACATTTCCATATTTCAGGATGTGTAAACAAACAAAACATGCGATATTGGAGCCCCACTAACCCGAGAGAACTTCATGAGCAGCTTCTGCATACAAAATGTGTGACTGTTTGGTGTATAATATCCAGAATCGGCATTATTGGCCCATGATTCTTTGAAGAGAACGAAAGAGCAGTTACGATCAATTCTGAACGTTATGTCATCATGATTGTGGATTTTTTTCTGCCCAAACTGGAAGAAATGAATGTAGGGGAAGTGTGGTTTCAACAGGATGGTGCCACGGCTCACACGGCAAGAAGGTCAATGAATATATTGCTTGAACACTTTCCCGAACGGCTCATCTCTCTTAGAGGCAATCTTCAGTGGCCATCACGATCGCCAGATTTAGCCCTATGTGATTTTTTCCTGTGAGGCTACCTTAAATAGTTAGTTTACACAGATCGTCCAAAGACCCTTCGTCATCTCAAAAACAATATTCGTGCTGCTATTGCGGACATAAGCACAGATATGCTGGAAAAAATGGACAAAATTTCAAATTCCGACTATCTCAGTGCATTGACGATAACGGTGGCCACCTTCGAGATGTCGTTTTTAAAACCAAATAAAATAAAACTTTAAATGTACCCATATACACAGAAAAAATAATTAAATCAATATTGCCAATACTTTTTGTGTTATGATTTTTTAAAATAAGGAAGTAACCACGCCCCACCCTGTATGAGAATTAAAAAATCAATATTAATAATTAATACTTAATAATAAAATTTAAAAAGGAAATTATAATATATTTGTTGGTTATTAAAATCAAAAATTGTTTCTATAATTAAAATACTATTTTTAATGTTTTAAAAATTAAACTTGGACAATAATGACATTAATTATAAATACAAAACATATATATTTATATTTAGTTCTTAATAAGAATATACCTAATGCTAATGAAAGTTCTACGATATGATTTGATGATAAATTTAATCTTTTTAGATTAGTCAAAGTATAAAGGGCATCTGGTATTTTTGGTAGTTGATTACAGCTAAAATCCAAATCTGTTAATGATGTCAATGATTCAAGACTTGGAGGCATATTGGTTAAATTCCGATGAGTATTTCGCATGTGTAATGTTGTTAAATTTTTCATAGATGGTAATTGTCTAAAGAAAAAAAACAAAAATAAATAGTTTAATATATTTTCTCAGATTAAACATATGTAGTTATTCTAACTAATGTGTAAACTTTCTCAACATATTTAAATATTTGTAGATGTAAAATCATAATAAGTTATGGTGTATAGTCTTTAATGAAGATGACAACTAAATAGTTCTGGACGCAATAAGTGTTTATACTGAAAAAATGTATTATTGTCTTAAAATTGTTGTATGGCATTTATTTTCCTGTTTAGCAAATTATGTATCACGCATGATGTAATAAAATCACCATAAAGGCAATTCTTCCCAAAAAAGTTCATGACCTTTTTTTTTGTTCATCAACTCTTTAATACTCCTAAAAATTAAGCCATTGGATTCCTAAAAACAAGGTCCTAGGCAATAACATAGTCTGAATATTTCTAGTGACAGCCTTGTGTATGCCACCGTACATTTCATAGGTAATTAAAATAAAATAAATTAAAATATAAAAATATAATCATAGAAAAAAAAATTTTGTACAATACATTTTTTAAAAAATATATTTATTAATATATTAATATATTAATATATATATAATATATAATATATATAATAAATTTATATATTAATATATTTAACCAAATATTCATATTAATATTATAGTATTAAAAATAATTAAAATGGTTAAGACTAAAGATAAGTAAAATTGAAAAAGCTGTCAACAGTATGCTAGCTATAATAATAACATATAGGTAGGTAATAGCATTGTTCTGTAGTAATATAAATGTAAGACTATAAATATTTATTTTAAAAATATCATTTCTAGTTAATTAAATTATAGTTTACACAAATTTATTAACATTTATATTCTGTATTTTTCTCAATCTAAGTAAAAATGAACCTTTATTGATCGAAGGTGTTTTTCTAATGAAAATTGTAGACCTATTTATATTTAAAAATAATATATTGTATGAATTATAAATTAAGTGGATAAATAGTTTGTAATTTCAAAATTTTGAAAACATTGTTTTAAAACTTCATAAACTTCATCATATATACAAACATTTGTACTACTTATACATATAAGTAGTACTAAAAATAAATAAATAATAAATATAATTAAATTATGATTATTATATTATTGGTACTCAAATTATACATATATAATTGTATATACCACATATGTATTTTAATTACGGGCCTTCAGATTGTATTATTTTATGACGTCACATGCATAACTTGATTTTAAACAAGTAAATATATGACATGCATTATATAAATACATTTAAAGACCAACAACATTTTTATTTTTTTATGAAGAATTTTCCTTTCTTAAAATAAACAAAATTCCAAATTTTTGAGTTGTATAATCCCTTAAGTAATATATTGAGTTGCAGCCAGCAGAAATGAGTGTTGAATTCTAACAAGAGAATTGCTGCAATGTTCCAAAATGTTAGACAATAAGATAACAGGACATTTTAATGGTCTTTGAAAAAAGTAAAAGAAAAAGTATTCAATGTATTGTAGTACAGTTGTATAATTATTTTGAATAGATTGAGTATCACATTGGATATCATTAAAATGGGCGATAAAATGCAAGAATATAACACCACCACTGCTCATTTCTGTAAGCCACAACTAATATTCTACGTAATGATTTAGGAGGATAAAAAAAAAATAGAAAATCTGTAAAATGTATATAGATAGTATGCACATTCTTACATATTTTTAATAACACTAGTGTTTATTTTCTAAATATTAAAATAATAATATGAAAATGTTGTAGACAAGTGATAAAATAGAACTTTTATCAAATAATGTATTTATAAATTATATTAAATTATTATAAAATATATTTACCTTAATTGAAAATGATCTAATGGGTTATTATTTAACATTAATGTTTGCAAATTAGTTAATCTTCTCATTTGTGGAGGAAGTGTTTGTAATTCATTATTGCTTAAATCTAAAGCCAATAAATCTGTCAGATGAACAAATAATTGATTAGGAATAGAACTGATCCTACAAAAATAAACATATGAATTAATAAAAAAAAAACAAGATTTTTTTTAAACTAATAAACATGTATAAGCCTAATTTGCTGATGCAGCATAAAAATAGAAAAGCCAAATTATATAATCTGTTTTTAACATTACAATACTTATTTCTGTACATTACAGGTAAAGTAACGGAAGTTAATTTTTTCAAATTTGTAATATTTGATTTAAAATATATTATCGTAAGTCACAATTTACACAAGTCACTCATGTCAGATTGTATCTTAATAGTTTCTAAATTGACTTTTATATGTTAATTTATTTGTGGTAAATAAAAATTAAAAATATACAAATGGAAAATGTTTTATATATATATATATACATATTTTTTCGCTTCTCCTGAAAAATGTAATATTTGTAACTTGCATTACTTTACCTGTGATGTAATTAGATATTAACAATGAACTGTACCTACTATATTATATTTTAAAATATAAATAAAACTTAATGATAACAATTTATGAAATTAATATTTTTCATTATAAAATAAGTTATTTTTTTGTTGATACTGTTGAAAATTGATTTGTGATATTTTCCTCATATTATATATTGACTGTTACAATGCTATTTGGTTTAAGCACCATTAACCAAATTGTTTAGGAAAGCCTAAAAACTATTTATGTTTGATTTTACTAGAACTGAATTTATTTACCATCATTTTTTTATTTTAATTATACCAACATTTTAATATTGTATATTTTCCATTTAAAAAAATTGTTTTTTTAAACTTAAATTATATAGCTAGTTTTGTCACTTACGACCTATTTTAAAAACAATCTACAAACATATGGTGTTTACGCTAAATCATTAAGTTAAAAAAATTTTAAGGCACAAATAACCCTTTTATATTTTTCTTTATTAATCCATACTCAACAACATCATAAAATTATTTTATCATATTTTAAGAAATTAATAACAGGATGCCTGCGACCAAATTATATATAATGAGTAGAATCACTCCACCACATATCAGAAGAGAAGTGTACACCAAAAAAGAAAGAACGAAGCAGATAATGTGCAGACGGTATCCAATGTATGGACAAGTAACACCACAGAAATGACTCAAATCAAGAGTAAGTTTTCTTGAAGCATGTGAACCCCTAACAAAGAGACCAGATGAACACCTAAAAAAGTGGAAAGAGGAATCAACCAACCCTGACATGATTAAAGAAGCATTTACCCTCTGGACACCAATTACCTTACTGAGACTGAAAACTCTACACATACGAACAGAGACAGCTCATACACAGGTAAATCACATAAAATGGTGCATCGTAAATACATGCCTAAGTATTGATTTTCTAATAGAAAATTGTATCTATATAATATTTTGTTATATACACACATATATATAAATATATAAATTTTATCTACGATTATTCTAGACAAAATAATACTATAAGTACAAAACTATATTTTTAGAGACTATTTTTTTCGTGGTGTTGCGTCCTCTCAAGAAGACACTATACCAACCATTTTTATAGAGTTCAGTGTAGACAATTTTTAATAAAGTTTTTTGAATAATAAAAACTTAACTTTTAAAAATGTTAAAATATATTTTAAAAATAATCTAAATATAGTCTCATATCTGTACCACTTTTTATTGTTGTGCAATCACGACATTTGTTAAAAAACTACTTGTGGCTTTCTGATCTCAATTTGATAAAAAATTTTCATAAGAGAAATAATTACACGAAATAAAAGATGAGAACTTAAACTAAGACTGTGTTAGTATAGAGTATTTGATTGGAAATTATATTTAAACGTCTCAGTTTTGTAAAAATATTTTAACTAAAAAAACTCTATGGTCGTCCAGAGTAAATATTCTCTTCTATCATATTCTGTATACATTTTTAGTTTACAATAACTTGGAGAGAAGTTGAACTTAGAAAGCGAGAATATGTTTAAACATAATAAATATGTTAAAACACATGTATAATGTCTGCTTAAATTTTGAAATTGTATATAATTTTATTTCACATTATTTTTTTATGTAATTTATAACTATATTGACATTTTGCGGTGATTTTGCAAATTGGGATATTTATATAAATTTTAGACTTAAAAACCCCAAGAAAATTGTATACAATCTTGAACGTACATTACTCTAACTATATTCAAAAATGTAAAAATCTTTTTCATTTCAATATTTTTTTTTTTAAACAAATATTGCGATTACATGATTACATAAAATAAAAATTGTACTAATACTAATATAATTACTTTTAAAATGTATTTAAATATTTTTATTTTAAAATTTCTTAAAAATTTTCTATGCAAAATCTCTTAAAAAATCCATATAATATTTTCTGGTACAATAGAGTTCAAGAATTTATTTTACCGCCAGATAAATGATCAATACAGCTGAAAAACTGGCTATGCATCTCCAGATACGTTCTAAGGAATCACACCTTAAAGGTATCTAAAAAATTGTAAAAAAAGAGATATTTAGAATCTAAAAGATTAAATTGGGATGCTACGTGAAATTAATCTTCCTAGCTATGTTTCTTTCAAGTGGGTTGAAAATATTTTCAAACCCACAGAATACAAACTAAATATATATATATAGTTATTCACCTGACTTTATTCAGTGACTCATTATTTAAGTACAAAATTTACTCAAATTTTGGGAGAAATGGTTCTAAAGGCTTGATATTTTCACAGAGTATGTGTTTAACTATTATGATAGAATAAGATTTTCAAAAATCTTTCTATACATTTGTTCAAGAAGACAACAATAAAAACCACAATATTATTATCATAACACCTAGTTAGTACTTGAAAGTAATTTTTCAATTTTTCCAATAGTTATTTAATGCAAAATGAATACACTTGACATGAAATTGTGTAATAAAAAAATATTAGTTACTTCATACTGTTATTTTATTACCAAGACGTAATAATGAAAACCACAATATTATCATAACTCTATCTTAGTCATAATCACCAAAAACATTATCAGATGAAAATTTGGAGTAATGTATTAATCGCCCTAAATAATAATAATTTGGAATATGACATTTCACATTTTTTAGTATGTCGTGTATATCAAATAAGTGTTATTTATATCCCAATAATTTTAACTTTGAAATAATCATTAACAGTTTTTTGTTGCATACGAAAATAATTAATTGATAAAATAAACTGTATGTATCATATTAATGCCAGTCACCTTTGTCTATATATAATAATGTCACTATGCATAGATGGAATTTCAGAAAAATGTAGCTTAAACCAATTAATCTCCTAACAAACAATATGATGATTGTTACATTATAATATTGAAGTAATCCAAATGACCAAAAATTCCAGAATGACGAGACAACAAAATATTTTAAAATTGACAAATTACCAATTTATTCATTTTATTTCCATAGACATACCCCACAAGAATCCTACATTTCTAACAAAAATACTTATATTAACAAATACAAAAAAAAACATATTTTTAAAAGCATCAATAATAGTATTAATTAGCAATAATCTATATTTATATAATATAATATATTTATGTTTAAAATTTCAATATATTGAAACATATATATTTTATTTTTATTATTGTGAACAATTTATTACCTATTATGAGATAAATTCAGCACTAGTAGACTAGAAGATGACTCTAAACCATCTGGTATTCTTGTTAATCGGTTATGACTTAAATCCAATGTTGTTAATTCAGTTGTATTTTCAGCATTACAAAAAAGTTCTTGAGGTATGCCAGAACTCTTTATACAATTATGGCGAGCGATTAATGATCTTAATGAACATAGTTCTGTAAGTTCTCCATACAATTTTTCAATATTGTTATGTGCAATTGATAAATGCTCCTAAATTAAAATGCATGATTTATTATAAATTTATAAAATTATAAAATTAAATATACATATATTGACATATATAAGCAGTTATATAATTAATAACAAAGTTCATTTTAGGGACTTGACAAAAATTATATGAAACACATTTTTATAAATATACAAATGTGTAAGCTTATACCATTAGTAACTAGTAACCACTTAATTAATATTTAAAACACTTCGGTTTTTAAAAAAAATGTTCTTCAGATATACAATTATTGGAAAAATTCACAAAATCACAAATTTTCCCAATCTCTCCACAATTCTTTAAAGTTAATCCATTAAAAAACTAAATATCAATTTTTGTGTTAGTTTTTTACGACCAAAATTTGTTTACATTGATCTTCAACCACATTAAAATACTATTTTCTTCACCATGATTCTTTGAAATATTATTTACTAAATAGATCCAATATTTTTAATCTTTGATAATAATTTGAATAATAAACATTTTGATAGCCAACCACAAAGTTTTAAATTATACTGTCATTTTTATTTAAACCCAAATTGTCATATTGATAATAATTACATGTACCTATTTACTTTTAGAAAATGTTAATAGTATCAATAATAAAGTCCATAACATTAAACATACTGTTAATTATCTTTGATAATCATATTATTTTAGTTTTATTATATTATAAATATATAAACCTAATAATTTAGATTGTGAATTAGGTATGTCTAACTATATGATTATTTGTCATGGCATTATTTGCTCCAATACTCTTATGACACTTTATTCCTTTAATATGGGCAATAAGCTAATGACTGTAATTTGCATTTGTAATTTCTGTTAATTTTATATTATTAGTGAATGTATACTAATTACTTTAGATATATAATATAAAAATTGTAACTGCACCTTTGTAATTTTGGGCACAAGTCTGTTTATTTTATAAATATAATATATATATATATACAGTGGTCGCCGCTTATTGGACTCACTATGGGATCTGACCATATGAGTCCATTAACCGAATGAGTCAATTAGGCGAATGACCCAAAATTTTTTTTAAAAATTCTCAATATGTATTAAAAACTTATTTACTTTAAAAATATTTATAAAAATACATTGATAATATTGTATATTGATATTAATTGTACATTGTATATTGATAATAATCTAGCTAATTTG